>NW_026846588.1:85032121-85152846 GCF_025583915.1 Anolis sagrei ordinatus
CACACACATACACATATATATTCTTTATTTAAATTCCGCCCCTATCCTTGACAAGACTCAGGGCAGATTACAGTACGCATATATGGCAAACATTCAATGCTGTTATACAATTAAAGACAGACAGCACATAAACAGAGGTAAAGGCTTCTCATCTTTTTCAGGCTCTGGCATATGGAGGCTATGCTTGACTCCAGCCATCGGGGGCGCTGTCATGCTATCTTCCATCCAAGGAGCTTTGTTGTTTTTAGACACTCTCCCAATCGAATTTCCAGCATGTCCACATGGGTGCCTTTTATTACATTCTTGCCAAAATGTTACCTATTTATCTACTCACATTATTGTTTTCAAACTGCTAGGTGAGCAGAAGCTGGGCTGACATTTGGGAGCTCACCCCAACCCCAGCTTGAGCAGTCAACCTTTCAATGGGCAAGATTTTCTGCATTTGGCGGTTTAACTTGCTGTGCTAAAGCCCGGCTCCTCTAAAGTCCGGACTCATATAATCCAGTTCACAGCACACAATCTGGGATCAGATCCTGGGATAGAGGGCAGTGTAGATCCAGCCTCAGTTATGATGGTATGTAACTATACTGTTCTTCTTTAGTGGTTGTCCCTAGCCTATTTACATTACATTATAATAACACAATGTTTTCACTTTAACTGCCATTGCAACATCCTAAAGAATCCTTGGCTTTGCTGTTTAGTATTCATGGCTAGAGAGCTCCCATACTTCACTGAACTATAAAACCAGGATTTTTTTAAAAAACTAGCTAAAAGCAGTTAAAGTGGAATCATAACACTATAATAGTGTAGTGTGAAGGAGCTCCTTTTCAAACAAGTAACTAAAATGGTCAGGGATGGGTGATTGTCTTATCTCATTATTTAAAAATGGTTAAGCTCAGAAAAGAGATTCTACCTCCCTTTTCTTTCAGATTTAGCAAAAAAAAAAAAAAAGGAACGTTAAGAGTTTTTATTACAGGAATGTGAGAAGTTGCCTCTGTCTGAAATCTCTAGGAGCTCCTTCAGAATTATAATGCAGCCAAAATCCCCACAGTCCATGAAAAGGCATTTACAATGCAATCCTAGGTATGTCTACTCAAATGTAAGTCCCACTGAGTTCATTTTTCACATGTAAATGTATATAAATTTGCAGCATGACATTTCCATATTTTTTTGCATGTAAAAAAGGAATCTAGCTGCATGGTATCATCCTGAGTACCTTGTTGACATTCTAGATTTATTGTTCAAATCAGCCAGAGGTTTGCAAAATAATACTGATTTTTACACCTAGTTTCCCCCCTAGGAGATAATGAAGCTACTTTATGGTCAACTTGAGTTTGCATCTGCCATTCAGAATTCATTGGCAGATTTTACCAAGATGGAAAATGACTTTCAAAAGGTCTCAAGAGCAGAAATTTGGAACCATCTATCTTTTCTTTCCTCCCCACCTGAACTCTTAGTGGTTCCCAATATACCAGATGGGTTTGTTTTCCTCCCACCAAAAAAAGTGGAAAATATTCAGCAGACTAAAATGAGCAACCATTCTTTGAATATTTTGCTGCTTCTCTAATAGGAGCCAGGGAATAGCCAGAAGGAAAGAGACAATTAGTCTAGTCTGCTGTATTACAGTAATTTGTTTCCAACAATGGCAAACACAAGCTGCTTCATAAATGGATACAAAATAAACCAGCAATATCTTTAATCATTCAGAGCCACAGCATGGGGTGGAGTGGGGACACACCACGTCCTGATTCTGCCTGATAGATGGCAGAAGAATGGGTGCTTTTGAACATTTTTTTCTTACAGTATCATTTAAAATTATTTGTTTCCAGTCCACCCAGAACATTACGTCTGAGCCTATTAATCTATTGACACTCCCCACTGTTTTAGAAATTAGACTATCATTGAGGGCAAGAGGTTAACTTTCAACTTTAGTTTTCATAAGAGCTGATCTTTAATATTTATAGTGCTCATATGGTATGTTGCAATGGGTTGAAATACATTTCTTTCTGTATAATTGGATAAATTTATATTCTGACTGTCCTCTAGTTCTTGTTGTTCTATATGCATTTACATTATTTATTTCAGGTATTTGTACCCTGCCCTTCTCCACCCCCCCCCCCCCCCCCCCCCCCCCCCCCCGCTCAGTGCGGCTTCCAGCCGGCAACAATTTGATGCCTCCAATGTACACACAATAAAATACATAATAAAATCCAATAATGACATACATTTAAAACATCAAATCACTTTAATTAATTAAAATCTGTTCCTGTTTCAATAGCAGCCTGGTCTGAGCTGAATTCTGTAGTTAGAGACTCGATTAAGCATGCCCATAGTCCACTTCCATAGCGATTGTCACTGTCACTGTCATTGGCAGCAAGATTACCCGAAGGCCTGGTCCCACATCCACATTTTTAACTTTTTTCTAAATTTCAAAAAGCAACTTCTTTGCTTTTTGTCTGCCAAAGAGACTCCAAGTGGCTAACTTTTAAAAAACCATAACAATGTGTAAATTGAAACCTAACACATGTAATCATTAAAATATAATTAAACACAGAAGTGATGTAAGACATCAAACACAACTTTACTTTTTGTTATTTTATCACAAGAAGAACACTGAAAGGTAGGATAAAACAAGGAGAGATTGGCCCATGTCCCTCCATTGAGTTAGGAACTCACGCCCCATCTATACTTCCATATAATGCAGTTTCATAATGCAGTAACTGCATATAATGCAGCTCAATGCTGTTAAACTGCATTATTAAAATACATTGTATGGCAGTGTAGATGAGACTGCAGATCTAGATCTCCAAAATCTCCATCCACCATTCTAAACAATATCACATACCATTTCTAATTATACCAAGAACGGTGAACCATAAAGTGATTTGTTTCTTAGGCATTCAGCTCATATCTAAGCCCCTAGATAGTCATAATGAAGTAATGCTATTAGATGGCTGAGAGTGCATTTACAATGCAGCTTGACATCACTTTTACTGTCATGACACATAGCTATGGAATCATAGCAATTGTAGTTTAATAAGACACTGGCACTATTTTGCAGAGAAGGCTAAAGACATTGTAAGACTAAAACTCCCATGATTCCATAGTATTGAGCCATGACAGTTAAAGTGGTGATAAAGTAAATGAATCCTGAGTCTTCTACAGGCATGGGCAAACATTGGCCTTCCAGGTGTTTTGGAGTTTGAACTCCCACAATTCCAAACAGCCAGTAAGCTGGCTGGGATTTCTGGGAATTGAAGTCCAAAGCACCTGGAAGGCCAAAGTTTGCCCATGCCTGTTCTAACAGATAACCAAATTTTGCAGAGTTCTCATGCAGATATCTCCATTGCTCCTGATTACTACATTTTATAACATTAGTTCTATATTTTTAGTTTTTTTTCCCTTTTCCTTGGCTATCTTGGGGATGCAAAGAATATTGGAAAATATTCAAAAAAATGTCCAAAAATATGTTGGTTGAGGAATTTGAGTGAGAAGAATTCTGAACTGATGCAGTTCATGACTTATGCTGTGCAAACTCTGTATCTGGTTGTTTTACACAGAAAATGATATTTTCTGCACAAAAAAATATTCTGCATGTGAACTAATATTTCTATTAAAAAAAACCTATTTGCTCTACAGAAAAGAACTCTGTAAGTTAATATCTATTTAACATTAATTATGGTCATGGTCAATATCTATTTTCTTTTTTTAAAAAAACAGTTTTGTATGTGTAGGAAGCAGCACAGAATATTCCTATGTTGAAATATTTTTTCCACTAATGCTGCACAAAACAACCACATATGAATTTAGCTCAGAATAAGTCCTAAATGGCAAAAGGCCCTGAAAAATGGTGTGATTTTCAACAAATTTCTTGCAACAGAAATAAAATTGCTACTTTTGAGAAGAAATATGCCAAGTCTATCTTTTCAATAAGTAATAGACAAAACCTAATTAAGATTTCACCTGTCAGGAAATGGATGGCTATTGTAGTCTTTGCAGAGAAGAGCTCTCTTCCTCAGAGAGCCAGGTTGTTCGGTTGTCATGCCATCCGCACAGGACAAGTTGCAGCTGGTATCTGTTGTACCAATGTGCCCTTCTACAGTGTTGGTGGATGCAGGCTGCCTTCTACTCAGTCATACCTCTTAAGGCCAGAAGCTCCGCACAGACAGAAGCAATTTCAGGCTATTATAGAAAACAATAGTGTCACTGTATGGAAATAAGGGATATAGTAATCACAAAATGACTCTTCCCTATACTGCCCGTAATTGGTACCTTTTGCTTTACATTCATTCTGCTACAGCCACTGAAGTCTGTAGATTTCCCCCCCCCCCCCCCCCGTTCCACTGTCCAATTAAGTTGAGATTATGTATTTTGTGCTTACTGGATGTGGTCAAGTCTTATTACAGAAGGAGTCCAACTACTATCAGTGCCTTCTTCAGCAGCTCGACTCACCAGGAAATAACTAGGTGCATAAACTGGTAAGATGAGGTATGCTTGTGAAAAAGGTGGAGATGGAGATGCAAGAGAGGAAGAAGTGGTGCAGGAGATCCTCCCCTGCCCATTAATTGTATACTACTTGAAAGGCTGGATGTGTGTAGCAGGTTAATCCTTGCTCAAAACTCAACAAACCCTGTAGTTACCAATCAGGTTAGTAAAGTGTGGTTATTTTCAATGGGGTAACAGCCAGGCCCCTATGATCCCAATTGTGAGACAAAACTATGTGGGGCAAAGAAAATATTTTGGGAGAAAACATGTCTTGATGGATGGAGAGGCAACATCTATCCTAGGACCATCAGAGATTGAGGTGACTGCGAAATGTCAATAAAATATACTAAGTGTCCAGAATTACTCTTCTGCTTCTTAAAAAAGTATTTCTCATGGTAAACATAGTCTAGGGGACATCTTTTGACAGCTTTAAAAGTTAAACAGCGACTCTTGGAGACAATTCATCTTTCTGTTATCAGAAAAAGTTGGGTTAGCATCTCAGAAACAGATCCTGTAACCTGCACCTTCCTGATTCCTGTTTTTAACTTTCTTGGGTTGTGCAAACAACCCTGTTCCAGCTTCCTGGTCAAATTTAATTTTTTTCCTAAGTTGCTGCTAATTGCCAATTTTCATTGTAAACCAAAGAAGTAACCATTGAGCCAGAGTTACTGGAAATCACCTTTCATGACATCCTTCTCCCAGTGGCAGCTGGTGACTCCAAATAGTGAATTCATGCTAAGTTTGAGCTAGATTTAAAGAACCTGTCCAAGGTGCTGGACCTGTTTAGAAAGATGGTTCATCACTCTGAAGAGCTCCTTTTGATTGTTGAAAGAACATCTGGTGGGTTTACAGCCCCTCCCTGCAGTAAATCTGATGGATTTGCTGCAACCTGCTACCATCATCGTCTCCAGCGTCTGACCTCAATCTACTTCCCCTTGTATATATGTCTGCCTTCTCCTGTGCCCTTAGTACATCTTAAGTCATGTTAGAGAATGGGATTGCACACTAATTCTGGAAGCCACTTTCTTTATAGGAACAGGAGTCACTGAGACATTCTGTAAACGCTGTGCAAGTTATCAACTTGAGGTCCAAAGCAGATGGTCAAGAAAAAAACATAAGAGATTGCCTCTGTAGCATGTTTTGAGCTCTTACGATTCATATACACTACCTTTTATTGCCAGCCTCTGCATTTTCCCACTTCTGCTACCATTAATGCATTCTCTGTAATTTCAGATCTAGACCAAACTTGGCACAGATACCCAACATGGCCAATTGTGAATACAGGTGTGGTTTGGGGAGGATATAATACAATATAATACTAATAATACTAATACAATATTATAATTATATTTTATATTATATGTAATATTACTAATAATATTACAATATAATGATATAGTACAATATAGTAGTATCTAATACTGATATTGTATTATGCTAATAATATAATATATTGAATGTATATATATCTTGTAAGCCGCTCTGAGTCCGCTTCGAAAGGAGAAGGGTGGCATATAAATGTCATAAATAAATAAATAATTTCACTTAATCCTGCTGCCTGCTATTGCTTTGTTCAGATATTTGGATATCTATATTCGTCCTGAACTAGCACTGATACCCTGTTATTAGTAATTGTTAGTGGCTTCCATGTCAGAGAGACAAAAATATCACTCTGAGTTTTAGTCCAAATTTGTAAATGAAGTACACAAAATCTTGAACTTCCACATAGCAACTGGGATCCATCCTTTAAAGTGTGGATCAAAACCCAGAATGGATTTTCTTCCCCATTTACACTAACCACTGTTTTCTTTTTCTCTCACCAGGACACGAAGGTCAAACAGAACAAAACGGTAATCTCCAAAGATGTTTTAGCCATAATTGAAATGCCTGCCAGCTCTTTTGCAGAGTGATGTATTGAACAGGACCTTCAAAACATGCAAACCATTGTGTATCATCATGAGGGCTAGAAGTGGAGAGGGATGCAAAGCCAGTGTTTGTTATTTTGTGATGTAATTTGTTATGACACCTGGTCTGTGCTTATTCTGCTTTTTCCTCAACAGCATATTTTGAAAAAACCTTCTGGCAAAAACACAGACATTTGCAGACTCAGAAATGCCATCTTCTCGTTTATTAGTTTGTATGTATGTGTAAACTAACTACATGTATTACTTGTATACATATTTCTATGCTGACCCCCATAAAGACATGCAATATCATCCTACAAGTACAATATTATTGTAACTCAAGGAACAGTTAGCATTTGGTATTAAATCAGATATTGGGTCATCAACTTATAAAGGCATTATTCATTGGAATCATCGCTCCTCTTCTCCCATGTCCATGCAGTGATTGTCTAAAGCATTAAAACAGAAGCTTGTACATAGATTCAGCATGTATTTAATAAGAACCCAAAAGTGTGTACACATAGAAAGGCTTTTATGAAGCTTTTCTGGCACTGAAGTAATCTTTTGGTCTAGCACAGTGTTTCTCAACCTGGGGGGCGGGACCCCTGGAGGGGTCACGAGGGAGTGTCAGAGAGGTCACTAAAGACCACCAGAAAACACAGTTTTTTCTGTTGATCATGGTGGTTCTGTGTGGGAAGTTTGCCCCAATTCTGTCATTGGTGGATTTCAGAATGCTCTTTGATTGTAGGTGAACTATAAATCCCAGCAACTACAACTCCTAAATKTCAAGGTCTRTTTTCCCRAAACTTCACCAGTGTTCACATTTGGGTATAWTGAATATCCGTGCCAAGTTTGGTCCAGATCTATCATTGTTTGAGTCCACAATGCTCTCTGAATGTAGGTGAACTACAATTCCAAAACTCAAGGTCAATGCCCACCAAACCCTTCCAGTATTTTCTGTTGGTCATGGGARTTCTGTGTGCCATGTTTGGCCCAATTCCATCATTGGTGAAGTTCATAATGCTCTTTGATTGCAAGTTAACTACAAATCCCAGGAACCACAACTCTCAAATGACAAAATCACACACACACACACACACCCCCGCCCAACCCCACCAGTATTCAGATTTGGATGTATCGGGTATTTGTGCCAAATTTGGTCCAGTGAATGAAAATACAACCTGCATATCAGATATTTATATTATGATTCATAACAGTAAAAAAAAGACAGTTATGAAGTAGCAAGGAAAATAATTTTATGGTTAGGGGTCACCACAACATGGGGAACCGTATTAAGGGGTGGTGGCATGAGGAAGGTTGAGAAACACTGGTCTAGTATTTGTAAAAAAAAAAAACTAAACAATTGCCATATGTTTCTCCAGTGTGGTTTGTCACAATCCCTAGGTATTTTGCCCCAGAAAATGAAAAAAGAAAAGAAAAGAAAAAGATAGTTATAGAAAAATAATGCAACAAGTAGCACAGCAAATTACTTCAATGCAACTTTTTAACCACTAGCTCATAATGGAAAAAGTTTAAGTCCTCTTTCTGCTTATTATTCTCTATCCTGAGATATCTTCATAGGGAAGGTTTTAGAAAGCTGAAGGAAAATATATTGTTGAAGGCTTTCATGGCTGGAATCACTGGGTTGTTGTAGGCTTTTCGGGCTGTGTGGCCATGTTCTAGAACATGGCCACATAGCCTGAAGGAAAATGCTTAGGAACACTTATTGATACTGCTTCAGTGCCAATGCTCTCTGCTATTTTCTTTAAAAGAGGTTTTCCCTAATAATACCATTCTTTCAAGAATTTCTTTAAGCTGTGCTACAATCATTTTGTAATCTTTAGCAATGCAAATATTAAATGCATCAGAAATCCTTATTAATATCTTCCAGTTGAGGCCTACTGAGAAAACCGACCCTATAGTTCTACTCTTTAAGTTCTACTCTACTCTGTAAGAGTGAGGGTGCAAGAGTTATATCTCTTGTGCATTTCAGCTAAACCCTAAGCCATTTCTACTAACCATATTCTGGGGGGACTGGGGTGTCCACAGATCTGTTTTCACACACCTCCTGAAAACAGACAGAGCCACCCTAAAAGTAAAGCACACCCACAAATACCGTGCAACTCCACCCACCCACTCACAAATTCAACTCCCAGAATTCAGAAAATAAAGGAAAGCCAAAAAGATTCAATGCTAGAGAGAGGCCAAGCCAAAAGCTAAAGCTGAGAGTGAGTGATGGCAATACAATTGGATTGAAGCACTTTTCTCTAGAGCCAGACTGCAACTTGTATTCCTTGACTGGATGCTAACCATGTACCTTGGTTTTTGTGAATTATCTCTGATTTTTTGACTTTGGTTTCTGATACTATTTTGCTGAATTGCTTTCTATATATTCTTCAATAAACTGCTTGCAATTTTACTTTGGACTGGCATGTGTATTAAGTGCAGAAGTGCTTCCCAGCCTTGGAGTACAACAGCAGAAAGCATCTGGAGGGAATTATTGAGCATCACCAAGTGTTTGCTACCTTCTTTCTAATTGTCCATCTTTTGTCTTTGAGCAGCAGGATAAAAAGAACTGGGCTGCAGGTAGATGAGTGAGGAATGAGATGGTTGCTCCTTCGGTGACTTAATGAAAACATATTCAATGAACCTTCCCTTCAAAGTTTCTCAAGATTCTCTCCCTGTTTTTACACATCTTTACCTTTCCATAATCCCCTTATTTCTTTCTCTTGTTTTATTTTCTTGTTGTGCACCTTTTCTCCACCTTGTATACCCTTACACAGAGATGTACATTCCTTAAAGTCCAGAAGCACTAGGGGTTCATCTACACTGTACAGTTAAAGCAGCTTGACTCCACTGTAACTGCCATGTCTCAATGCTATGGAATTTTGAGATTCAGCAGAGGAGGCTATGGATCTTATAAAACTACAACTTTCACAATTTGATAGCACCAGCCCATGCCATATAAAGTGATATCAAATTGTATTAATTCTACAATATTAATGCACCATGGGAGACTTAATATGGACTCCCACCTGAGACATGGCTAGTGACTACACACAACAATTGATACTCTGAACCATCATATGGCTATCATTGAAGTCGACAGACCTACTCACATTGTGGTCACAACTTTGGGTGATAGTGGGGGAAATTGCCATGGATCATGGGAAATTTGTTGCCCCAAATCCTGCATTGCCTCTCACCTCATGCCATGGGGGGGGGGGGGAGCATCGCCATCCGGCTTCCCCTCGTTCTCCTCTATGAAACACAGGAAGGCTCCTGTGTTGCCAGTGCTGCCTCTTAGTACGATTGACCTCACTTTAGGCATGGAGCCCTGCCAGAAATAGAACAATGTTGTGTGATGGGATCCATCAGGCTCTCTCCCTGATGTGATGTTGAAAAGTTGTAGGACAAGCAATTTTGCCTGTCTTATGAGGTTGCAATCCTCTGAATGCTAGACTACACTAACTCCATTGAAGTGAGCAAGGTAATATATATCAAACTGGGGTAAAATTTGCTGGAAGAAACATTAACAATCTTAGATATGCAGATGAAACCACTTTGATGGCCGAAAGCAAGGAGGAGTTGAGGAGCCTTCTAATCAAGGTGAAAGAAGAAAGTGCAAAAGCTGGGTTGCAGTTAAAAATAAAAAAAACAAGATCATGGCAACCAGATTGATTGATAACTGGCAAATAGAGGGAGAAAATGTGGAGGCAGTGACAGACTTTGTATTTCTAGGTGAAAAGATTACTGCAAATGCAGATTACAACCAGGAAATCAGAAGATCCTTACTTCTTGGGAGGAGAGCAATGACCAATCTCGATAAAATAGTGAAGAGTAGAGACATCACACTGGCAACGAAGATCCGCATAGTCAAAGCAATGGTATTCCCGGTAGCAACCTATGGATGTGAGAGCTGGACCATAAGGAAGGCTGAGCGAAGGAAGATAGATGCTTTTGAACAGTGGTGTTGGAGGAAAGTTCTGAGAGTGCCTTGGACTGCCAGAAGATCCAACCAGGAAATAAAGCCCGACTGCTCATTGGAGGGAAGAATATTAGAGGCAAAGATGAAGTATTTTGGCCATGTAATGTGAAGACAAGAGAGCTTAGAGAAGACATTGATGCTGGGGGAAATGGAAGGAAAAAGGAAGAGGGGCCGACCAAGGACAAGATGGATGGATGGTACCCTTGAAGTGACTGGCTTGACCTTGAAGGAGGTGGGGTTGGTGATGGCTGACAGGGAGCTCTGGCGAGGGCTGATCCATGAGGTCACGAAGAATCGGAAGCGACTGAATGAATGAACAACATGCATCAAACGAGGTAATAAATACATTTAATCAAGTTTGCATACATAATCCAATGTGTGCACAATCTTAACCTGTTTTTGTTTTAATTACACTCCCATCCTTTGCAGTTCATGGCAAAATCTTAGACACTATAATTCCCACAGCAAATAATATTGACTGTAGTCCTTTGAGACAAACCATAAAAAAAACCCTTATTGGAACTTCAAGTTATAGCGGATTCCTCACACATCCCTAATGACAGCAAATGTACAATGTATGCAAGATCACACTGCTAATTTAAGCATCCAAAAGAAAATCTGGCCATTAGTACATTTCAATTTCTTTGTAATCCTAATGAGGGGAGATGGAGGGAGGAAGCAAACTGGCATTAACTATGTGTTAGACTGACTACCAAGTCTGTTTATTAAAATCTATAGTTCAGGCTAATCATATTGAATTGAAGAGTCAAGTGTACTTGTTTTATTTCAAGGAGGCATTTTTTTCAATTACATACACAGTTTAAAGCAGAGCATCATGCTGTTTTGCATGTAGGAAGTTTTGTAAGATTGAGTTATTCAAATTAAGGTAGTTAAAGAAAGAAATAGCAAGGGGCACAGAAAGAGGGGAGGAAAAGTCTTAAATTATTGAAATACAAAACATACATATTTATTAACAGAATGTTTTACAGATGCATTTCCAGAACAACAAAGTCCCAGTATTAACTGGGTGGGGGCCCTTAATAGGACTCAAAGGTAAAAGAGCTCAAATGTTTATTATTCATTCGAAAAACAAGGGAAAACAGCTATGCATAAACATAGTTCTAGACAAAATAGAACAGATTTGCTCTAGGGTTCACCAGCAGATGATGATGATGATGATGACAACGACAACAACAACAACAACAACAACAACAACAACAACAACAGAAAGATGAGGGGAAATGGTGAGCTTATGCTGGAAACGAAAATTAGATGAATGGAAATTTCAAAAACACCATGATTAAAATTGGTCCCAGGATAAAATGAAAACTAATACATCACCCAATTTTTAATCACATTTTAACAATACATGTTGGCTAGTAGATACATAGATAATATGTGTTCTGCCTCTCCATTCTATGATAATATAGCTCTCTCTTCTGAATTAATTAACATGAAATGTGATAGCCTAATCACATATGCAGATTGCAATTAGCATTCTCTACTTTCCTCAGCTGAACTATGTTAGCTGTTTGATAAGTGTATAGCTAAAGCAAGTTCAACAGATGGGTTCAAGATTGGGAAAGGCGTACGGCAGGATTGTATACTCTCAGCCAACCTATTCAACTTGTATGTAGAACACATCATGTGATGTGCAGGGTTTGATGAATGCAAGGCTGGGATAAAAATTGCTGGAAGAAACATTAACAACCTTAGATATGCAGATGATACCACTTTGATGGCAGAAAGCAAGGAAGAGCTGAGGAGCCTTCTAATCTAGGTGAAAGAAGAAAGTGCAGAAGCTGGGTTTCAGTTAAACATAAAAACCCCCAAGATTATGGCAACCAGACAGATTTATAACTGGAAACTAAAGGGAAAAAACATGGAGGCAGTGACAGACTTTGTATTTCTAGGTGCAAAGATGAATGCAGATGCAGATTACAACCAGGAAATGAGAAGACACTTACTTCTTGGGAGGAGAGCAATGACCAATCTCAATAAAATAGTGAAGAGTAGAGACATCACACTGGCAACGAAGATCCTCATAGTAAAAGCAATGTTATTCCCCATAGTAACCTATGGATGTGAGAGCTGGACCATATGGAAGGCTGAGCGAAGGAAGACAGATGCTTTTGATGGAGGAAATTTCTGAAAGTGCCTTGGACCGTGAGAAGATCCAACCAGTCCATACTTCAGGAAATAAAGCCTGACTGCTCATTGGAGGGAAGGATATTAAAGGTCAAGATGAAATATTTTGGCCACATCATGAGAAGACAGAAAAGCTTAGAGAAGACAATGATGCTGGGAAAAATGGAAGGAAAAAGGGAGAGGGGCTGACCAAGGGCAAGACAGATGGATGGTATCCTTGGACTGGCTTGACCTTGAAGAAGCTGGTGGTGGTGATGGCCGACAGGGAGCTCTGGCGTGGACTGGTCCATGAAGTTACAAAGAGTCGGAAGCAAATGAATGAATGAACAACAAACAAAGCAAATTCAGAGCAACATATCTGAAAATAGTGATGCTTTTTATATTTGGACTTTGAAAGGTATACATGACTATAGCTGTGGGGCAAACGTGATATGCACTTGTGTCTATGTTGGGAAGAACAAACTGTACTGAAATTGCTTGTATGAATGAACAACAAACAAAGCAAGTTCAGGGGCAACATATCTGAAAATAATGATGCTTTTTATATTTAGACTTTGAAAGTCAGGAGAGTATGTAAATATAGAAAATCTCCTGCTGAATCCACTGGTCAGTTTTTTCCTAGTACTGGCAACAATTGCTGGCAATATCAAACTACACATATTTGTCTATGGCACAATGTCCATTACAAAACACTGTTGATACAATATACTTGCTAAGCCAAACTGATACTTCATGTAAGACAAAGAAATCATAGGAAACATAGGAAATAAACAAGACCAAATACTAGCACTTATAAAATATTGCTGTGGGCCAGTGTTGACAGTGACAACAGCGATGACAGATCCTGTTAACAGACCGTTGTTGATGTTTTTCGAATTATGCGGCAGATCTTTTGGGTTGCTATTGTAAAGGTGGAATGCTCAAATGCAATATATTTACCATCATCTGCCCAAGTGTCACAACTATCTGGTCCAACTGGGACTAATGTGATGGTATCCTTTGCCCTCCCAGAAGAAGTGGCAAAGGGGAGAAAGTATCATGACAAGTAAACATTACAATGTAGGAGGAAGTAGGAAAAACTCAGCAGATATAAGCTGGTCCCAACCTCATTCCCTTTCACACTTCACCAGGCTCCAAGGAATGTTGATGAACTATTAAAGAGTCATTTTGCAATACCTTCAGGTTTGGAGGAAATAGGGGGAAACTTGATTTCTGAGTAGGACTAAATGAGAAATCTTCTCTAATATTATCAAGGGGTTTGGGCTAGGATTTAGGTATTGGGCTAGGATTTAGGTATAGAGTGTTCAACTATATACCTGCACAGTTTTAAAATTCCCATATTGCTATGTTCCCCTTCCTTTCTTGTTTTGTGTCCGTATTATTTGAGATAGGACTGGCCTAAATTTAGGATGTGTAAACATGGTATAATAAAATTAAAGGATATCTGAGGCAGGGGGGAACAAAGAATCCCACCGCTGCCGCCAATATAACGAAATTAAGGCTGACCATAAGTTGAATATATCAATGACCGATGTTATTGGTAGTATTAGCCACCACCACCTCAGCTTTATTGGTCTGAGGAACCAAAGGTGTGAATGTGTTGTAGGTAAAGGTGTGTTTGCCCTGGGTATCTTCTATTACTCTTTAACTGGCTGACTGGACTTTAAAAGTGCTTGACAAACTGAGGCTTACACCAGCTAAAAGTGAACTAGAAAAAGTTTATTGAGCTTTAAACAAACATCTACTCATAGAATGAGCGGCACAGAAGCGTAATTCAGATGTAGAGACTTAGTTGGATTAAACAGTTAGTTCTACTGACCAAAAAGCTTTTAAAACTGTGAGTTTCCTTAAACACACTGTTCTATCCTTAGAAACAGTAACTTTTAGAGAACAGACTCCTGTCTGTCTCACACACAGGGCAATAAGATATCTTTAAACTTCTCCTAAGTTTAATAAGACAAAGCTCTCCTTTAATGGTCCTCTCAACTCAGTAAAACCCTAGCCTTTGTCTCATCCTTATTCCCTAACCTTAAGGCTCGCTTTCTAGCTTTCTTTCCTGTCAGAACCCTATTTTAGCTTCCTTCCCTAAAATCCTTTCCTTCTGTGTCTGATGTCAAGACACTTCTCTCTCCTGTCAAAAGCTGACAGCCTTTTTCCCTCTCTCAACCGACTCCTCCCCTAATTGCTCCACCCAATCAGGAGTTGGCTTGACTCCTCCTCCTGCCTCTGCCTGTCTTTCAAGATGAAAGCTACTGATATTCAGGCTTCGGCCTGTTCGCCTAAAAGGTAGATTTCACTACACATGGCCTCAGAGAAAGAGCAAGTCAAATCAAAAGAGAAGCGGCGTGCAAGCATATTAGTCTATAGTATGATGCAACTTTTTGAATGTAGGATTCATTGAACTCCCCCCCCCCTCAACTGGGATCAGATGCAACTACAGTTATGAATGCAGATTACATTATAAGTAACACAATTTGGGGAAAAAATATGTTCCTGCTTTGAAAATGTTGTTTCCTTTTAATTGTGTGGCACTTGCTTTGAAAGTAGTTGTTATACTCCAGAAACTTTGTTTTTGTAGCTGCTACCAATGATGTTGAATTGGTTGAGACTCTATGAGATATTCATTGAAAAACTATAGTTCTGCAGGACGTCCCAGAAAAATAACATTTTTGCAGTTTAATAAACCTTTTCCATGTTTTTATGATAGAACCAATTAGGAAATGACATATACAAAGCAGGAACAAAAATCAGGTTACATAGTGTTATACGCGAGTTGAATGAAGAGTAATGCCTCCACCTATGTAATTTCTCAACAGATGGCAGTACTGATATGCGGCAGGTACTAGCTTGTTCAGTAGATTCTCCTCTACAGTTCCATTTTGGCAGGAAGCCTTAGCATTGAAAGGTTGTATTGTTAAAGTGCGAAGTATGTAACCCTGTGCAGATGGTTGGTCAATGTGACTTAAGCAACGTGCAGTCATTGAATTCTTGATAGCAGAAGGTGTCACCCCAAAGGAGATTCATTAGAGAATGCAAGCTGTTTATGATGATTGTGTTGATGTGAGTACTGTGTGTCATTGGGAGAGAAAGTTTAAAGATGTTGAGGTTGGAACATCTGACTTGCATGACAAACAAAGAGATGGACGTTCTGTGACAGCAACCACCATGTTTCACAAGCAAAAGGTTGACAGATTGATTCAGGATGATCGTCATATCAGTCAGAGAGAAATTTCAAGCATAATCTGTATTTCACAAGAACGTGTGGGTCACATTATTGCTTTGCTTGGCTACTGGAAGATCTGTGCACGATGGGTACCCAGGATGCTGAAGCCTGAAACGAAAGCACACAGACTTGAAATTTGCCAGGAACTCCTCTCATGTTTCGAGAATGAAGGTGACACATTTCTCCATTCAATTGTGACAGGAGACAAAATGTGGGTACACCATTACGACCCGAAGACAAAGCATCAGTGTATGGAATATCAACACAAAGACTCGCCCCAGAAAAAGAAATTCAAGACACAGCCCTCAGCTGGAAAAATCATGGCAACAGTGTTTTGGGATGCAGATGGTATTATCCATTTTGTTTTCCTTGAACGTGGAACAACAATAAATTCAGAGTGTTACATCACAACGCTGCAAACTTTGAAATGAACGCTAACAAGAATCTGAAAGGAAAAGGGAAATGTTTTTCTGCAGTATGACAATGCCAGACCATACACTTCACAGGCCACCACAGCAGAACTTCAGAGACTGGATCTCACCACCATACAACATCCTCCATACAATCCAGATTTAGCACCCTCTGACTTAAATCTGTTCCCGATAAAGAAAGAAGATCTGCGGGGACATCATTATGCTTCTGATGAAGACGTTGAGAGAACTGTGAGATGCTGGTTGCGGAAACAGAGTGTTGACTTCTTCCATGACGGCTTCAGAAAACTTGTTCATCGTTGGCGGAAATGTATCCAATTGTCTGGTGATTATGTGGAAAAGTGAACAGTGGTAGTTAAAGAGCACATTCTAAGGATTACTTCTACTTCCATCCAAACCCAAGTAAAGAAGGTGGAGGCATTACTTTTCATCCAGCCCTCATATTTTGCTGGAAATTTAGCTCAGAAGAAACGCATATCATTCAGGTATAATTATTACAATGGTCCATTTGTGGAGGTTCACAGTATTTCACAACATACTTATGATACAGCCAAAAGGAATTTGACAATGGTCTGGGGGGCAGAGGGAGCTAGAGAAGAGAAGATGGCAGAGCTAGGAAGTCTCTGCATAGAACCTTTGCTCAATGCATGAGAGCAAGGTTTTTGAAGAAATACTTTAACAAGGTGGGTAGTTTTTATCAACAATAATATTTTCTATTGGGATTAAGAATAAAATATCAATATGAAAGTGATTACTTTATGACCTTAAGTTACTAAGGTCATCATCATAGGCTGAATATTTATTTATTTACTTACTTATTTAACTTGTATACCACTTTTCTCACTCCAGCAGGGGACTCAAAGTGGTTTCCAACATAAGTATGGCAAAATGTAATGCCTCACATACAGAAGCCTAACATAATGATAATAAAAGATCATGCATGCCATACCATAACACACCATAATATAACATGCCTTTCTTCTCACTGACTCTACAGTTTATAGACATTACTGTCCTTATTTTCAAGGAATACAAATTAGCACACACAAAAAGAAAGGATGAACGGAATCCTCCCAGAAATTTTCTCTGCAACTTTTTTCACAAAGGTAGAGGTAAAGGTTTCCCCTGACATTAAGTCCAGTCGTATCCGACTCTGGGGGTTGGTGCTCACCTCCATTTGTGTAGAAAGTAAACTGCTTATTTATTGCTTTTTGAGTCAAAAAGCAAGCCAAGCCATGCAGAGCCGTTAGCGGCACTGAAAATCTAGATCACTAATCTGTCTCTCTCCGAGACCTGTTTGCAACAGAAAAATGGAAACCCAGCTTGGCTAAAAGACATGTCATTGCTTTCTTCTAATTTGCTCAACAAACAGGGCTCACTGGGAAACCCGTGTGGGCATGCAGCTGTCTCTCCACACACCACATGTTTCTGAAAGAGACAGAAAGCAGTCATTTTTGTGTTATCTGTTGCAGCCAGAAAAAAATGGTGGCAGAATCTGGGCTGTTATGGCTGGCTGAAAGAGCCAAAACAGTCAGAGCTTGTTTTGAAAAACAGATCTGTGCACAGCCCTACCAAGTATAGGGTCTTGGTGGTGGGTCCATAGATGACTGTAGAGACCTATTCTTGATCTTGCCACAATATGCTTCTCACAAGAACCATGACAAGTGCTGACGACTGCTGAACAGACCACAGGGTATTTCAATCCACTATGGCCATCAAAATCGCCTCCAAATGTAGACCATAAGGATGAAAGATAAGGCTTAAAATGGACACCCAAGCCCTTCAAAAGCCCTCTAAGTGAACCCTTCTCCAAACAACACTCAAGGAATGTATTGTCAAAGGCTTTCATGGCTGGAATCACTGGGTTGCTGTTCTTCGGGTTATATGGCCATGTTCTAGAACATGGCCATATAGCCCGAAAAACCTACAACAACCCAACACTCAAGGATCATCTACCCATAAAAAACCCTGAAAATCTTGAGGAACTTTGGAACAAACTGAAGACCTCTATCATTACAACCTATGAAGAAACTATTGGATACCAAACTGAGAAGCATCTGTGGGGAATAGATATAGATATCCATTGACTATGAGAAGGTAGGATTATGTTATGGAGAAGTAATTCATTTGTCTGAAGAGTACATCACATTGTCCTTCAAGACATCCAGCAGGGCTCGCTGACCTTATGGATTGTCCTGGTGAAGGAAAGAAACTAAGCTCAGGCTTTCTCCTTACCTTTGGCAAACTAGTACAAGAAACGGTGTCCTTGAAGTCACGGCTATTTATCGGATTTTTTTATAGTGGGTCAGTCTGTTATGAGCATAGCTGGCACTCGCACTTTCCACTCATAACAAATATGTATCTGCACACACCTCCACCGCCATTGGGACTCAAAGATAAAGGCAGAATTCTGGGGGGGGGGGGGAATTTCACCCATGGTGGGAGGAAAACCATATTAATGCTTTATCCTACTAAGTGAAGGGGAAATTGTCATTTAAATCCATAGTTAAAAACCCACTGCCTTTTATCCCAAGCTTCCACGTATGACAAAGTCAATTGTTTGTGTCAGCTAAACAAAACAGCAAGATTATTTTAGTTTCTTTCTATTCCCACTGTTTTGCTGCCTTGCCTTTATGGGTGACTAATTTGCCTTTATAGTGAGACATTGCAGCACTGCGGGTAAATTAAACATTTGCTTACTTACATTTTAGACTTTAAATGATTAGTGCTTGCTCCCACTGGCTCCGGGATCAATGTTCCTATGGAATATTTCTCTCCATGCATGCCTACTGGGGTCTGTTGGAGGAAGCCTCCTCTGTGTTGCACCAATGGGAACAATACATTGTGGGAAGGGCCTCATTTGCAATGGTTGTAGAATAATTGTACAATCCTCTTCTTGAAATTAATAGAATGGTGTAAGGGTTGCAGCGAAAGAACTGCTGCAGACAGAAGATGAGGTACAGAAAACTTAGTGTATATTGTGATACTGTACAGGGCTCATGGGGCAGGCAAAGAGAATGTAGTGAAACAACACAGTCACTCACAATGTAGTGAGTCCGTTTGGGGAGATAGGGTGAAGTATTTATTTTATTTATTTATTTACTGTACTTATACCCCACCCTTCTCAGGGGGACTCAGGGTGGCTTACAAACTATAGCAATAATTCAATGCCAGATTCAGATAATAACAATATGAATTTGTTGTTGTTCATTCGTTCAGTCGTCTCCGACTCTTCGTGACCTCATGGACCAGCCCACGCCAGAGCTCCCTGTCAGCCGTCACCACCCCCAGCTCCTTCAAGGTCAAGCCAGTCACTTCAAGGATGCCATCCATCCATCTTGCCCTTGGTCGGCCCCTCTTCCTTTTGCCTTCCACTTTCCCCAGCATAATTGTCTTCTCTAGGCTTTGCTGTCTCCTCATGATGTGGCCAAAGTACTTCAACTTTGTCTCTAGTATCCTTCCTTCCCGTGAGCAGCCGGGCTTTATTTCCTGGAGGATGGACTGGTTGGATCTTCTCGCAGTCCAAGGCACTCTCAGAACTTTCCTCCAACACCACAGCTCAAAAGCATCAATCTTCCTTCGCTCAGCCTTCCCTAGGTCCAGCTCTCACATCCGTAGGTTACTACGGAATACCATGGCTTTGACTATGCGGATCTTTGTTGCCAGTCTGATTTCTCTACTCTTTACGATTTTATCGAGACTGGACATTGTTCTCCTCCCAAGAAATAAGCGTCTTCTGATTTCCTGGCCACAGTCTGCATCTGCAGTAATCTTTGCACCTAGAAATACAAAGTCTGTCACAGCCTCTACATTTTCTCCCTCTATTTTCCAGTTGTCAATCATTCTTGTTGCCATTATCTTGGGGTTTTTTTTGATGTTTAGCTGCAACCCGGCTTTTGCGCTTTCTTCTCTCACCTTGATTAGAAGGCTCCTCAGCTCCTCCTCGCTTTCGGCCATCAGAGTGGTGTCATCTGCATATCTGAGGTTGTTAATGTTTCTTCCAGCAATTTTCACCCCAGCTTTGCATTCATCAAGCCCCGCACATCGCATGATGTGTTCTGCATACAAGTTAAAAAGGTTGGGTGAGAGTATGCAGCCTTGCCGTACGCCTTTCCCAATCTCAAACCAGTCTGTTGTTCCGTGGTCAGTTCTGACTGTTGCTCCTTGGTCCTTGTACAGATTTCTCAGGAGAGAGACAAGGTGGCTTGGTATGCCCATCCCACCAAGAACTTGCCACAATTTATTATGATCCACAGTCAAAGGCTTTAGAATAGTCAATGAAGCAGAAGTAGATGTTTTTCTGAAACTCCCTGCCTTTCTCCATTATCCAGCGGATATTGGCAATCTGGTCTCTTGTTCCTCTGCCTTTTCTAAACCCAGTGAATAGAATATGAATAGAACAATATGAATAGAACACAGTATTATAAAACTGTAAAAAAAACACATACATATCAATTAAAATAGTCTTCCAAATGATTAAAACATTTCAAACATATCAAACTTACATTGCATTGAAGCACGATTACAGGACTTACAGTCCAGTGGCTTAAACAGCCAAAACCCTGATTGATAACAGCTCAATACTCTCAAAACATTGTTACACACTGCCTACCCCAACCTAAAATTAGTTCAATCCACCCCACACCCAACTGTACTTAAGGAATGCCCAACAGGCTGATGAAAGGTGCCCAAAAATGGCATCCAGTTGATCCAGTCTATTTAGCCCAGACCAGTCCATTTGATCTGGGCGGAGGGCAAGGTGGTGGTTTGCTAATAAAAGTTCAAACACTGAGCGATGGTAAGCCACAGCATTTCCTCCAAGGGCAACAATGATAATGGCCAGCAATGGAACACAACAGCCAAGGGGGCAATGGTGGAGAAGTGCTTTGGTTCCTCCATGTTGCTCCTTCCACCCATGCCATGCACCCACACACTACCTCACATTGCCCACCTGTCCCAAACCCCAACAGCAACAACACACAAGCAGCAAGGCAGGTTGCCCAGCCAGGAAGGCAGCCAGGCAGGCAACAGCCCTTCTCCCAGCCCTTCTTTTCTGCTTGCTTGCTTGCCCACTGTGCTCTTCTTCCAACGCAACTTCAACAAAACCTCCCTTCAACACAACCTCCCTTCCCTTTCCCTTTCTCTTTCCCTTTTGCTTCTCCCTTCCCTTCCCGGCTCAAAATGAGCCTCTGAGCCATCTGCTCCCATGGCTGTCAGGGCCGAAACCTCTCCCCTCCCAAAAACTTCTCCCTTGATTGGCTGGGAGGTAAGAAGCCTCCCAGCATGCAAACTGCTTGCCTCCCAGCAGGCTAGTAGAGGGCTGAAAATACGTTGAATCATTCCAACTCACTTCCTGAGTTGTAACAAAAATGGCAGAAAAAGCTTTGGAAGGGCAAAGGGACTTTCGGTTTTTAAAAATGCTTCAAAATCGCTTCAAAAAGGTAAGTTTAATGAAATTATTAGGAATAACAAGTAATCTAGCATGGTTCTATCCATGCCTAGTGGACAGTTGTAGAAGCTTCTCTCTCAGCTGTTCTTACCAGTCCGTGCTACAAGGTTTTAAAGTGGCCAGCAGCATGGTGGAGAGTTATTATGATTTATTATTATTATTATTATTATTATTATTATTATTATTATTATTTATTAACAAGATCCAGAAGATTTTGTGGGATTAGGACAAAAGTAGGCACAGGCAGGCAAGGTGCTGCAAAGACACTGAATTAACCTGTCAGTGTTCACTGCAAAATATGTGGAACCATGGCTTTTGAAAGAGGGCATCAAATAGAAATGACAAGAGCTGACATTCTCGGACTAATTGACAAATTAAAAATTAACCACCCACCAGATCCAAATGGAATACACCTGAGAGCTCTTAAAAGCACTCAGATGTGACATTGCTGATCTTTCAATTAAAAATATGTAAGTTGTCACAAAAATTGGTTTCCTTATCAGAGGACTGGAATGGCTGTCAAAGTAATGCTGATTTTTGTGTTGTTGTTGTTCTTTAATAAAAAAAAGGAGGGGTGAATCTGACAGTGAGACAGCAAAGAAATTACCATCCTGTCATTTTTCATACATTAATAATTAGTTTGTGGAATTTTATGCTGTGCAATTATTTATTTGCTTAATTGCGTACCACCTAGGTGTGAGCATCCTTTGCAAAGTACATTCTGTCCCAAAGAACTGACAATCTAATATTCAACATAGACCACAGATGAAGAGGATAGCGATACAGAAGGAGGAGAAGAGAATGTGAAGACTGTTTATGCACATCTACTCAGGCATCGTCCTTACTGCAGGGATTGAGGTGGATGACAGCTATCTTTAAAAGCAGATAATGATTATATTCACAGAGAATGTCTAATAGCAGCTATTAGTCATGATAACTAAAATGGAACCTCCAGAGTCAGAGGCAATATGCCCCCAACAATTGGTGCTGGGTGGGAGGAAACAATGCGGGGAGAAACAATTTCCTTTATGGCCTTCTTCTTTTCCCACAATATGACTGTTATGTAGAAATACATGCCGTTATGTGTTGACAGGAGACAGTCATATTTCAGGCTAATGACAGACTTTTCCTAAAGCATTTAAACTAGCTTCAGCCCACATTACATTGTTTTTATTTACTTCACAAATTGCTTAGAAGCTCTAGTTGTCACTGTTAGGAGACAAGCTGACATGGCAAACTTTCAAATATGTGATGGAGATGGATGGGGCAGGCTGCCTTGTCCTTTGTTGTCTTTCTCCTATGTTTCACCAAATTAAGTTAAGTAACTTCGCAAAAAAAGTAGGCAGATTTGCTATCTTTCCCCACTTTCAGTAGGAAAGGAAGAGGACATGGACCCTTTCGTACTACAGTATTATCCCCTTATCTGCTGACTTGGTATCCTAAGATTCACTAACCCATGCTTCAAAAAATAACCCCCCCCCCCCCCCCGCTGAAGTGTGTGTGTGTGTGATCTCTCTAGGTCCTCCAGTGCTATTCTATGGTATGCTTCTTGCTCATGTATAGTCAAAATATAGGGTTCACTATTATCCATAGTTTCAGTTATTCAGCTGTATGTATGTGTATGAATGTGAATACATATGTCTTACAATGTATCCAAAACAGATACAAGGGTCATTCTGAACACAGTTATAGCACCACAATTATAGAAGTGTCGCAACAATGTCATGAATGACTTTTCAATAACTTTAAACCATAGGTTCTTTTTATTGCAATTTCCAGTGTGAGAGGGTACATCAGATTACAGAAAAACATTTAGACAAAGAATGACATCGGACATACAGACATACAAATTTTATGCAACTACATTGGATTCACAATTACATTGGCTAACAAACAAACAAAGGGGAATTACATTTTCACTCAACATTCACACCACATGTACGCACACTCATCCTCAGGCATTCAAATATTACTATATCCTTTTCTCCCTCTTTGGAGAAGCACCTGTTAGGCCAGACCCTGCTTTCCTGCAGCCTGTCCATGTACAGTTCCAAAACTTCCATAACTTAAAAACTTCAAAACTCCAAAATGCATCCTTTCCCTAAGAACAATGCCAAGAACGAGATCTCTGTTTTCCATACAGCAGAACCTGACTCCCTGCACATAATCCAAGACTCCAAAAGTGCACTTCTTCCTCTTCCCTTGAGAAAGAAGGCCAAAGTGACCAGACTGTTCCATTGCAAATCTGCCACTCTCCATAAGTACACTATTGCTCTCCTTCCCATGGAGCATCGCATCGCGGGTAGAACAGACTCCTCAGGTCTGCCACACTTTGAGCATTATTAGACTGAGTCTTTTATAGGAATATTCTGCTGATATACTGTATTTTCTGACATATAAGACTACTTTTCAACCCAAGAAAATCTTCTCTAATGTCAGGGGTCGTCTTATACGCCGGGGGTCGCCTTATACGCCGGTGTCACCTTATACAGCGGTAGTCATTTTATAGAGCGGGTGCTAAAACTTCCAATTTGGATTGTAGAATTTGTGGTTGCCACATATGGTGAGGGAGCTCAAAATTGGCAGTGGCCGCGTCCCTGCCAATATGCAGCGACTGTATGAAAGCACTAAGGATGACGCTGTACGATAGAAGAAAATCCATTCATCAGGATTCGTGGACTTAATGCGGTCCTGATGGTGAGGAGAAGGGACGCCTCACCGAGAAGGTGCAAGTGAAGGGCGGAGCAAACTGCAGGCATCCGAGGTGCCCAGGGTATGGAAAAAAAAGATAGAGTGGCTCTGGGCCCAGAAAAACACACCTCTTTTACCTGTCTGGCCTGCCCTTGTATCCTATTACCGTACCTCCTCCTCTGCCTCTCAGATCTCGCTCCTGAAGACTGCAGTGAAGCGGTGCAGATGCGCATGTGCGAGATCTGAGAGGCAGAGAAGGAGGTACAGTAATAGGAAAATTACCATATTGAAATCAAATCTGATGCTTTTAAAATATTGGTGTGCGTTGGAAAAGGGGTAGTCTTATATGGTGAATATATCCCAAACTCTATATTTTAACTGGAAAAGTCATCATATATGCCGGAAAATACGGTAGTCCCAAAGTTGTAAATTAATGATAGACGCCTTCCATCCATCTCTGTTTCTTGGCCAGATGTTGATCTTCTTGATTGGTGTTGATCTTATGTTGACTTCCTTCTTAACACTGTAAACATTTTTGTTATCATTGTCCCCATTCTTATCAGAGTTTACTCTTCAACTCTTATTAGCAACTTTTAATTACAGTCCAGCAAGCAGGTAGTTAGTCATTGCAGGCCTGAGTCTTTTACTGGTGTTTCCAAAATTATTAGCTTTATACATCCTTTTATTCTTCCATTCATTCCCACACATCATATTAAATCCACATTTATAAAATCTGCACATTGATTTTTTGTGACAACAATTCTCATGAATGTATCCTACAGAATCCTAGGAATTCTCTATTTGGAATCCTCTGTCAGAGAGCTCTACGGTCTAACTAATCCAAATAATTCCATAGGATGTTGTCCTGGCAATTAAAATGGAAACACAGTACTATAATAGTGTTATGCAAAAAAGTCCTAGCATGCCATCTCTATCTGCAGTATTGCAGTCACACTGGGCACACAGATCACCTATTTAAGGCTGAACCCATCCTAATTGCAGGACCTTTTCCAGAGAGCAATTCCCACCCGCCCTAGTTTCAATGCAAATTCTATTCATCACTCTTTGCGGAGCTAATTTGCCAATTACTCACTGCTCCTCGATAAGACAAAGAAGCTCCATTCATGCTACACAGGATGAGTATGTGTATGTGCATGCTCTCAATAGTAATTAGCAACATTTTTTTTCATCTGTACTGTATAGAGAGGGTGTTTGTTGCAATTTGATTCATAATATATTTTAAGTTTTAAAATATGAAGATGTTTTGCTCCTCTAAAAATAAATTGATTTTTTGCATCTAGTACTTCAACCTAAACAACCTTTGCAATTTAGAAGTTAAATGCATAAGCCATTACTTTTTTAAACTTCAACAGTATGTGCAGTGGATTATTAATTGAAGCTGTATTATCAATCTTTTATTTCTGAGCAAATAAAAAGGTTTAAAGAGTACCTTTAAAAGTACTTTCAAATAAAAGTTTTAGGAACATTTGCATTTCAAATTAGTCAAACATTACATGTTTCCTCACACAGGTCCTCAGCTTTTACTGTAGAACAGATAGTCTAACATTTTGTCGGAAGTAAAACAGCCTTAGAAAACCACATGTCAGGGTCACATTAGGGTCATCATGAATTGAAAATGACTTGAAGGCACACAACAATAACAAGATGTGAGATCTGGAGAAAGCCTGCATGGTGTAGTGGTTTGAGCACTAGAGTATGACCCTGGAAAGTGAAGTTCACATCCCCACTCAGCCATGGAAACCCACTAAGTGATCTTGGAAAAGTCACACTCTCTTAGCCTCAAAAGAAGGTATATGCAAACCCCTTCTCAACAATTCTTGCAAAAACAACAACAGCAAACATACCCATTATGGTTGAAATTAACTTGAAGGAACATGATACACAAATAAGATCTAAACCAGACATTCATATTGTCTGCTGTTACGATTAACTGTGAACATCAAAAGTGGATAGAAGCAGTCCCAGTGCAACTCTACAGAGCAGAACATGCTTTGGAAATGCAAACATATCATAGTGAAGTCAGATATGTGGAGGAACAAGAGGGGGTGGTACATACCCATTTATTTATTTATATTTATAGCCCGCCTTTCTCTACTTACTTATTTACGTGATCTCTCGTTGTCCAAGTAGGATAGTCTTCCAGGATCAGTCTGCTGGCGATGGGTCCGTAGGTGACTGTGGAGCCCTATTCTTGCTCTGCATCTTCTCCCGCAGTGAGGGCATTGGTTTCCAGGTGGAAGGAAGTCCCAGTCGGGGTTGGCTTGACGCACCTTCCTCTTGGCACGTTTCTCTCTTTCACCCTCCATTCATGCCTCTTCAAATACTACAGCACTGCTGGTCACAGCTGACCTCCACTAGAGCACTCAAGGGCCAGGGCTTCCCAGTTCTCAGTGTCTATGCCAGAGTTTTTAAGGTTGGCTTTAAACCCATCTTTAAATCTCTTTTCTTGTCCACCAACATTCCGTTTTCCGTTCTTGAGTTCAGAGTAGAGCAGCAGCTTTGGGAGGCAGTGGTCAGGCATCTGGACAACATGGCCGGTCCARCGGAGTTGATGGCAGAGGACCATCACTTCAATGCTGCTGGTCTTTGCTTCTTCCAGCATGCTGACATTTGTCCRCTTGTCTACCCAAGAGATTTGCAGGATTTTCCAGAGGCAGCGCTGATGGAATCATTCCAGGAGTTGCATGTGATGTCTGTAGACAGTCCACATTTCACAGGCATATAGCAGGGTTGGGAGGACAATAGCTTTATGAACAAGCACCTTGGTATCCCTACGGGTGTCCTAATCCCCAAACACTCTCTGCTTCATTCAGAAAAATGCTGCACTCGCAGAGCTCAGGTGGTGTTGTATTTCTGTGTCAATGTTGACTTTGGTTCAGAGGTGGCTGCCAAGGTAGCGGAAATGGTCAACATTTTGTAATGTTACACCATTAAGCTGTATCTCTGGCATTGGAGAGGGATTGGCTGGTGACTGCTGGAAGAGCACTTTGGTTTTCTCGATGTTCAATGACAGGCTGAGCTTCTTGTATGCTTCTGTGAAGGTGTTTAGAGTGGCTTGTAGGTCTTCTGAATGCACACAGATGACATTGTCACCAGCATACTGGAATTCTATAACAGATGTTGTTGTAAGCTTGGTTTTGGTTTTCAGTCTGCTGAGGTTAAATAGCTCAGCCATATGCCGACTCAAGGTGAGTTACAGATTGGTACAATTTGTTGCCAGTGCACATACATAGCTCAAATAACTATTACAAGGCATACAAATGCACCCTCTAGAACAGACTAACACAGTGGGCCCTTCACATTACACGATTACAGAACTTTGATTCCACTTGAACTGAACTGCCATGCCAAAATCCTGAGATTGGCACTTTAAGGAGATGTATTTAAAATTCTCATCCAGGCAACTCTAGTTTCTCCTCTAACTACAAACTCTTATAAGTGCTATAATTTTGCAGCGTGAAAGGGCTTCATGAGACTATGAAAACATAGCCAAACCATATCTATTGAAGTCTGAGAAGAAACGGAGGATAGCATCTTCAGCCTGGTTACACTGGACCTAGAACTGGAAGGTAGGGTCAGTTTTATGTCAGTGATTAAGCATCAGACAGAGACATAAATGGCAAAGAATGCATTCCTCATCCCAGATATTGGGATATCAGAGATGGGGGCAGGTACAGATACCAATCCTATTACATTGCATTTTCTTTTGACCTAATATATGAAAAGCTGATATTCCTTTGGAAAGCAAAACCATCTATGCTTATAATTTAAAAATCATTTTATCACATAAATAAAGCAATTGAGCTTGGAGAAAACCTTATAATACAATATTCATTTTCTGCACAGACACACAATGATGGGAATTATTGCAGTAAATATTTAGATAAGATCAATAAACCTAAGGATACTTGAATGAGAAGTAGTACATCCCAGCCTACAGAATAGCAGTGTGCCTAAACTAGTATAAACCTTGATACAGAGTCATCCTAGTCATATCCGCATAATATCATACACCAGTATAATTATAACAACTTTGCACAGGTATCCACCCACCCACAGGAACATTTATGACTGTACAAGTGAAGTGCTGACATACATTTCAAATTTGCAAATGTCATCCATATTGGATTTCATATTAAATTGCTAACCAAGATTGTTCTTTCTTTTCCACACTCTCAGCCCACTCTAAGGAAAGGACGGGGCACTGAACAGCCAATATACTGCAACCATCACTTAAAGTTACTGCTTTTAACAGTAACATTGACATTTCATCCACAAGATCTATTCATTAGGCCTTGCTAATGTAATTTTAGAGTCTGAAGGAGAGATTAATTGATCATCACTATGTACTACACCAATTGTGAATTACATGGAAAGTATTTGTAGAGGTCTTTGTTTTTTTTTACAAATATAGAACTCTGTAGTTGCTAATGGGCAGCTAGTCTGTGCACCATTGAGACTAGCAGTTACTTAGCACTGAATTTTGGTAGCAAATAGCTCCCTTGCCTATTCACTCAAATTTCAGAAGTTTAGTTTTCTATCGAGGCTTAGAGATTTTAATGGGACAGATAGCTGTACAAATAGCCAAGTGACCAGGATGTTCGCTTTTCCCACTCCTGGTCTATATTGTCACTTCAGAACAAAGCCAGAAACTTATCTGTGCTACAGGATAATAATAATAATAATAACAACAACAACAACAACAACAACAACAACATAGTAACACTTTATTTATATTCCACCCTTCTCACCCCGAAGGGGACTTGGGGTGGATCACAGTACACATACACAGCAGACATTCAGTGTCACTTTGGATAGACAATACACAGACAGACAGAACAGAAGGAGGTGCCATGGAAGGTTGGGCTCAAGTCCAGGAGGTGCTGTTGCTCTATCTTCGATGACGAAGAGCCATCAGGACTTCCTCCTTCCTTTTGGTCACCCAACATTTTCTGATCTTCTTTCTTTATGCTGTGGTAAAACACCTCCCCCGCTTTTAGCAGTACCTAATTTCTCTAATCACAGTTAGAACTGTTTTCGAATTGCTTAGGTAAACAATGAGCTAGGCTAACAGTTGGCAGCTCATACCAACCCAGGGCTTTGAACTTGCAACCTTTTGGTTGATAGATCTTATAATTGCTGTTGATTTACCAGCTGTGCTAAACCTCCAGATCATTTTGCTAGATTTTCCTAGCAGTCTTGCTGCCCAGTTTGTTACTTGCTTATGTTGCTAGACTGTTATCAATGACAGCCCAATGTAATCCAAATCAGAGGCATCCAATAGCTCCATTGTTTCAAAAGGATGAAGTCATAGTGGGCTTCATGGACTGTTTAGAGTTTTATGGGATATATTCTGGGATTCAAATGTGACTAACTCTCTTCTCAGATTAGGTGGCTAATGCTACATCACTATATTAACATCTCCACAGGTTCAATTTCCCCCTAAAATAGATGTGTTGAAGGTCAAATGGGTTTAGAAACATGCTACATTTTTCTCGAGTGCAAAAAGCTACATTTTTATTTATCAAGCTTTGGTACAATCGTTAGTTACCCAGACATGCAGAAATATATCCTTTAAACACTTCTGAACTTCATGTAGTTTATGGAAATATATGCTAAGGCTACAAGTAGTACAAATCAAAACCTGGCTTCATCTGTGCCGATGCATTTACACTATGTCAAGGTGATGTAGGTGCATTGGAGTGATGACAGAAACCCTGGGAGAGTGTTAAACAAAGCCTCTTTAAGCAATCTTCCTTAACCTAGTGCCCTCCCAATAGACTGGACTGCAATTCCAATCATTCCATCCAATATGCTCAACACATTTAAAGATAACCACTTTTGGAAAGGCTGGTATAAAGACAACTGAGCAACGATATAAGGAAATAAGGAAACATGAGGTTTTTCTTAACATTCTTTTTCTTGCATGAGCTAGCTGATGCCTCTAGGTCAGCATTTATCAACCTGTGGGTCAGGATCCCTGGGGTGGTCACCAGGGGTGGTCACCAGGGGGGTCATCAAGGACCATCAGAAAACATATTTCTGATGGTCTTAGGAACCCCTTTGGTAGAGAAGGCTGTAGATTTCTCCGTCTTTCTTTCTCTTCCTTTTTGGAAACAGATGGCGAATCCCACCAAAACCCCTCCTCCTGATATAATTGGCAGGCCTCTCAGCTGACCTCTCAGCCAAGGGGAGGGTTGAGACTCCAAGTGGGGAAGGGAGAGCAGGCGTCCTCTCCCCTAAATCACTGTCAATTTCTCCCAAATTCCTCCAGTATTTTCTGTTCGTCATGGTGGTTCTGTGTGTGAAGTTTGGCCACCACCAGTGTTCACATTGGGCATATTGAGTATTCGTGCCAAGTTTGGTCTAGATCCATCATTGTTTGAGTCTACAGTGCTCTCTGGATGTAGGTGAACTACAACTCTAAAACGCAACATCAGTGCCCACCAAACCCTTCCAGTATTTTCTGTTGGTCATGGGAGTTCTGTGTGCCAAGGTTGGTTCAATTCCATCATTGGTGGAGTTCAGAATTCTCTTTGATTGTAGGTAAACAATAAATCCCAGCAACTACAAGTCCCAAATGACAAAATTAACCTACCCCAACCCCATCAGTATTTAAATTTGGGCATATCAAGAATTTGTTCCAAATGTGGTCCAGTGAATGAAAATACATCCTACCTATCAGATATTTACATTATGATTCATAAAAGTAGCAAAACTACAGTTATGAAGTAGCAACAAAAATAATTTTATGGTTGAGAGTCACCACAACATGAGGATCTGTATTAAGGGGTTGTGGTATCAGGTTGAGAACCACTGCTCTAGGTATCGAAGTTCATTAAGGTGACAGGTCTCCCCCTTATTTATCTGTAACATCAGTATACAGAAGTATATCATTCTTGTATGTGGTTGTTCTAGAAAAATCCTGCAAATCTCTTGAGAAGACAAGTGGACAAATGTCAGCATGCTGAAAGAAGCAAAGACCACCAACATTGAAGCCATGGTCCTTCGCCATCAACTCTGCTGGACTGACCATGTTGTCTGAATGACCGTTCACTGTCTCCCAAAGCAGTTGCTCTACTTCAAACTGAAGAATGGAAAACAGAATATTGGAGGACAGGAAAAGAGATTTAAAGATGGGCTCAAAGCCAACCTTAACACCGAGAACTGGGAAGCCCTGGTCCTTGCTGGAGGCAAGCTGTGACCAGCAGTGCTGTAGAATTTGAAGAGGCATGACTGGAGGGTGAAAGAGAGAAATGTGCCAAGAGGAAGGCGCGTCAAGCCAACCCCGACCGGGACCACCTTCCACATGGAAACTGATGCCCTCACGGCAGGAGAACATGCAGGTCAAGAATAGAGCTCCACAGTCACCTACGGACCCACCACCAGGACACCGCACTTGAAGGACAATCTTACTTGGACAATGAGGGATCGCCTAAGTAAAGTAACGTAAAGTAAGTATTCTAGAAAGTACTCTCTATTATAAATATTATAAATAGCCATTGTTATCTTAAAAACCAAAACCAGGTGCATTTTGATGAGGTATCAGCAAGCTCTCTTTGGCAGAGAAGATTAAAAAACCTTATTAAACTACAGCTCCCATGATTCCATAGCATTGAATCATGGCAATTAAAGTAGGGTCAAATTGAATTAATTTTACAGTTTATGCTTTTCTTTCATATATGTTAAGATAAAATGGCTTACTCTCAAGTATACAAATGGCTTAGCCTCCCTTAATTTATTCATGTGAACACTGCGCTGGTAGAAGAAAAGCAAGGTAAGTAATCACCTCCCATTTTGAGCTCCTAGGATGACAAGTGGGGCAGTAGTGTAATATAATAATGTTACAATACCAGCTGAAGTGGAGAGTACATATATCAATCGCATACCTACAGGTGCAGAACTAGATGAAGCGCCGGCGGGACCATGGCTCAGTTGCAGAGCACATACTTCAAATGCCAAAGGTATGTGGTTCAATTCTTCACATTTTCTGCTAAAAAAGTGATGTGGCAAGTGATAAGAAATATCTATCTATCTGAGACTCTGCAGTCATATTATACAATTCTGGGTCGACAGAGATGTAGTATGAGATGTCCTTACTGCCACACACTGCATTTTAATACAATAGTTTTTATTTCCAAAATGCACGACTTCACACTAGTTATGGCCTGAAACAATATTTTCAAATATTGGGTTGGGGCATGTGTCATTGCATAGGTATGCAAATTGCAGCTGGTGGAACACAATGCATGGCAACATATATGAATCTAACAAAATGATAGGATCATAGCTCATCAAATCATGAAAAACCAGAAAAGGATGCAGTCTGTAGATTTAAATTATAGATATTTAGGGTTTTTTAAAATAAAGACCCACAGATCTAAATAGCTAACTTGTACTTTTAATGATTAATCAACTGTAATCATATCATTTCGTCTTCTTTGATATTTATATGACAGTTTGCATTATAGTGTTCATTCACTTATCATGGGTGTTACGTTCCAGGACCACCCGCGAAAAGTGATAATCCATGAAGTAGGGATGTATGTGCATAAAAATGTAATGTTTGTTTGTGTGATTAACATAACTCAAAAATCACTGGATGAATTGACACCAAATTTGGCCACAAGACACCTACTAACCCAAGGAGTGACCATCACTCAAAAATTGATTTGTCATTTGGGAGTTGTAGTTGCTGGGATTTATAGTTAACCTACAACCAAAGAGCATTCTGAACACCAATTATGGAATTGAACCAAACTTGGCACACAGGACTCTCATAACCAACGAAAACACTAGAAGGGTTTGGTGGGCATTGATCTTGAGTTCAGGAGTTGTAATTCACCAACCTCCAGAGAGCACTGTGGACTTAAACAATGATGGATCTGGACCAAACTTGGCAAGAATATTCCAAATGACCAATTATGCACACACATAGAGTTTGGGAAAAATAGACCTTGACATTTGGGAGTTGTAGTTACTGGGATTTATAGTCCACCTACAATCAAAGAGCATTCTGAACCCCACCAACGACAGAATTAGGGCAAACTTCCCACACAGAACCCCCATGACCAATAGAAAATACTTAAGGTGATCCAGTCCAACTCCCTTCACCAGGGCAAGAAAACGTAATCAAAGCCCTCCTGACAAAGAGCCGCCCAGCCATAGATATAGATAGATATTATTCACACACACATATATATAGTATCATAGATTTGAAAGGAACACCTAAAGAAGGACAAATATATGTTGCATGTTCCAGAGTAGGCAAACCAGACAATCTCCACATCAACACTGACAAAGAAACAGCAAAAAATACTGTTTACCCACAAGCATAAAGAATGTACATATATTAGAAATCAACACTTTCTCATTACTTTATTTTCCAGATCTCCAGACTGGGCCACAGCAATGTGTGGCAGGGGATGGGTAGTGTGTGTGTATATATATATTCCGAGGGTGAGGCAGAAGTGACGGGAGATTTAAAGGCCCCGTATACTTTTTTTTTTCTTTTTTTTTTGCTAGCTATAAGGAAGGGACTATAAGGCCATGATTTACATATTGTTTTGCATCTCCTTTCTCTCTCTCTTTTTAAAATGATTGGCTGCCTCTCTCCCGAGGGGGAGGGTGAAACCCCCTTTCACACTCCGTTGTCAGGAGGCAAAAACCCATAAAACAGCAAGTCTGCAAAAAGCGAACAGCAAAGTAGCGAGGGAACACTGTATACTAAACTCAAGGTAGAAGTAATATCTGAACTGAGTACAGATGCAGTGTACAATAAAATATGCCCCAAAGCCAGCAAATGATTACTCTTTATTAGTCCACATGAAAAGGCAAAATACTCTATTTATAGGTATCACGGTGTGTTCCGTCATATTCCATCTGATGCCATATGCACATATATTGAACTTCATATGCTTCAGTCTCTCAAAATGATTCCTATGTCATTGGTCCATGAATGATATAAATTTAGCACTTTTAGGAAAAAGTCAAGGAATCATTGTCTTATAATGTACTAAATGACAAAATATGTTATTTAACACAGCCAAAAATGCACCCACCATGTTATACCTCCAAATGCCTTCATATAAAAATAATAACTAAGTACAGAGTATAATGTTCAGTCACATGTGTCTACAAGCATATAGCTTCCATGGTTGGAAGTGACTGACTACTATTTTCACCATCTGGCATACATTTCACATTTTTCTGGAATCGGGGAGTGTACAATTGGTCCCCTGTGCACAACTCGCATAAAGTAGGTTATAAAGCTTCAAGACCTACCTTTATAACATGACCTGATGATTCATTTACTCTACAGTTGCAACCACTAAATCCACAATTTCATTTATCCATCTGACAAAATATGTCTTTTCAAAATACATTCAAAGTTCTCCAGTGTAATTCTGTGACCGTCTTTGGGCAGAACTCCTTCATTTCCATAAAAAAGGTAACGGTTTCCACTTGACAATAAGTCTAGTCATGTCCAACTCTGGGGGTTGGTGCTCATCTCCATTTCTAAGCCAAAGAGCTTAGAAATGGAGACACCTCCAAGGTCATGTGGTCAGCATGACTGCATGGAGCGTCATTACCTTCCTGCCAAAGCCAGTACCTATTGATCTACTCACATTTGCTTGTTTTTGAACTGCTAGGTTGGCAGAAGCTGGGGCTAACAGTGGGAACTCGCCCCGCTTCTGGGATTTGAACCACTGACATTTCGGTCAGCAAGTTCAGCAGCTCAGCAGTTTAACCCTCTGTGCCACTGGGGAATCCTCATTTCCATAGAGTTCCTTATTATTCAAAACTTTCCAGATCCACATGACATCTGAGAACCTATTCCCCACAGATATGGGGTTTGTATTGTAAGAGCAAAAGGATGTTGGGCGGGGGATGACAATTACCTTCACAATTCTTGTTTGTTTCAATAACCCCCATGCTACATCCAAACAATAGTTCCTTGTTTAGATCGTATTTCTGTTTGATATTGCTTTTCCAACATGATACGGTTCGATTTGCAGTTTTGCTGCTGTAATAATGAGTTGTAGAATAATCACAAGAATACTTAAATGTGTGAACAATTCTCTTTTCAAAGGCACTTGTGAAGCAGCTTCTCTCTTAATGAGCCTTCCTAAAGGCTATTAACTGACACCAGCAACTTTCTTCTGTTTTCTTCTTTCACAGAAGAATCGATTTTTAAAGGCTAATGTCAGCTGTCAGGTACTGAATGAAGCAAAGCTCCTCCTGTTAGACATCAGAAGGTGAACATAATGAAAGCATATTGTGAGTTCATACAGTAGAATCCTCTTGAAGTACCCCCTCCCCAGTACTAGAGGGGGGGAAACACTCTGGGAAGAGCTTTTCCAAATCCGGTGTTACATTTTTTTTTCATATTTCTGTGTACTGAAATATTGATTCTAAATCCTGTGGTATGTTCATGGTTTTTGAAGTCATAAGGAACCTTTACAGATGTCACTTGCTTGTTATATACTAGACTACTCTAAATGGAGTACAAACCATCTGTAGTAGAAGGCAGTAAAATAGGTGAGAAGGCTAGCATCAGTGACACAGGCCTGTTTTTGTTTCAAGAGTTTTATTTATTTTGTATCAAAAGCATTGCATAAATTAGTATAAAACAGATAAAAATAGAAGAAGCGCAGGCGGCTAAATATCTTTTGACCAAAAACGGGCAACAGCAATGGCATTGTCTGTAGCCTCCAACAATTCTTCCTCTGTACATGAGGCAGGGCATAGAGGATAAGCATAGAGATGCAGAGTTGTCTGTTCTGCTCCACAGTCACACAAGGTGGGGGATTCTTTTAGGTAGTGCTATTTTGCCAGGTTGTCTTTTGATCTGCCCACTCCACTTCCAAGCCTGTTCAGGGACTTCCAAGTTGCCCATTCTTGGTTTGCCCCTGGAGGAAGACCCTCATGGGGGAGGGGAGCATCCAGTTGGGATTTCTTGGTTTAGCTGCCCAGAGAGATACCTTCAAGAGCTAAAATGATAGTATACAACATTTCATATTTGTTTTCATACATGATACAGCACAAGTCCTAATATTTTGGCAGAATTAAATCATTTCGACCAGGCATGAACATAATTTGGCTCTCCAGGTGTTTTATTTATTTATTTATTTAGAACTTTTATATCTTGTTGTTCTCTACTTCCGTGGAGGGACTCAGAACGGCTAACAACAGCAAAAATTCAATGCTACACAATAAAAAACATTTTAAAAACAACATGTATAATAAATAAGTTATAAAATACATATAAAAAGATAGTTTGCCGAGTTATAAATATCATCCAACTCAATCCAAACATTGAGGTCCAATAACTCTTAGTCTTTACCCGTTCAGTCCCTCAATCTGTGAATGCCTGATTCCAAATTCAGGATTTCAGTTTCTTCCTGAAGGTGAGGGAGGAGGGGGCAGACCTAACCTCATTTGGGAGAGAGTTCCATATCCAGGGGGCCACCACAGAGAAGGCCCTGTCTCTTGTCCCCACCAAGCTCAACTGCAAAGATGGCAGGACCAAGAACAGGGCCTCTCCAGAAGATCTTAAAGCCCTTAATGGGGAGGATACGTGTGGACAGGTAAACTAGGATGGAACCGTAAAGGGTTTTGTAGCTTAAACCCAGCACTTTGAATTGTGCTCAGAAGCTAATTGGCAGCCAGTGGAGCTGGTGTAACAAGTGAGTTGTGTGCTCCCTGTAACCCGCTCCCGTGAGCAACCTGGCTGCCGAGTGTTGGACTAGTTTGAGCTTCCAGACTGTCTTCAGAGGCAACCCCACAGCAATGAAACTGGTGGACTCTGCTGACTGAAATAAAATAGACATTCTTTTCTGGATTTGAAAACAGGCCTTAATATTATTGCTTATTATCGAAAAAGGACTGGTGCAGCATTGTGCTAAATCCAGTCAATGGTTGACTATCCTGTCAACTACCTGAGACCTATCTGGTATACCTGAGATAAGAACTATGGGAATCCACATTATGTGGTTCCTCTGCCACCTGGAAGTGAAACAGAGCAAAGCAGCTTGAACTTGGGTTTACTCTACTTCTCTTTATCTGTGAGTTCCCTTAAGAGAACGATAGTATATTTCCACATAATTTCCAGTCATATACAGATAAGCCAGAACCTGACATTATCAGGGTTCTTGGACATGGGCATTCTGTAACTGCATTCAGCTAAATCTGAATACATAGTCCAGATTTCATAGTTCATACACAATGGACAAAGATCTCTCTCATTACCTGGTCCACATGGATATTGGAAAGTGGACTATACATAAACTTCATGTTCCTGTCTCCAGTTGTTGAGGCAAATGAGATTCACTGTTATAATCCAGTGATTACTTACTCTAAGGAAAATTTACCAGTTTTTGGTTAAAAAAAAAGGAAGGAAGGAAGGAAGGAAGGAAGGAAGGAAGGAAGGAAGGAAGGAAGGAAGAAGCAAAATACTTCACCTGGCTTAATTTTTTGATACATTAAAGCCTTGCATTGTTTCTTTTCTTCAGCCATATAACTACTTTGAATTTCACCTGCTTCAGCCTCCACTCATCCTTCTTCTGCAGTTAAGTATTGATCTTATGAGTTTATTAATCTGTAGTTCAGGTTCTGTTATCAATAAAGCTGAAGACCGATTTAAATGAAAGTGTGACTCAAGTGTGAGCTGAAGTCCCTGAATAGATGCAATGCAAAGTTGTACAATGCAACATGTGTTGAGGCCACAATAAAAGCTGCATTAAAAAAGACAGAGTAGACATAGCATTTCATAAGAGAAGAGAAGAAGAGGAACTGGGTTTCTAGTTCATATCAAACCTTCAGAAAATAATATCCAGAAAGTTATTACGTTGCTTCACAGAGAAACATTCTACCTGTTGGGTTGTTGTAGGTTTTTTCGGTCTATATGGCCATGTTCTAGAGGCATTCTCTCCTGACGTTTCACCTGCATCTATGGCAAGCACCCTCAGAGGTAGTGAGTTGACCTCACTACCTCTGAGGATGCTTGCCATAGATGCAGGCAAAACGTCAGGAGAGAATGCCTCTAGAGCATGGCCATATAGACCGAAAAAACCTACAACAACCCAGTGATTTCAGCCATGAAAGCCTTTGACAATACATTCTACCTGTTGTTGAGGTGCATTTCCATCTATTCACTTTCCTACAAGGCAATATTCCATTGAGGCTGCTGACTGGAGTATGGCTGACAAAAGTCAGGGGCAGAAAGAAAAAGGAACTAACTTTATATGGCCATTAGTTTGGGCCAAGAATTGGCATTGTCCATGGGCAACAGATGTCACTGTATTTTGAGACACCACTCTTTACATTCTAGAACTATGGCACCTCTCTTGATACTCAAAGCTTGTGGACTAGCAACTATAAACAAAGCTCAAGAATGCTATAAAATAGTAATAATATCACTATTTCCAGGCACACTTGAAGTACCCCAATCCTCTTTTCTATGAACTCATGACCTCATTACTTTATATCCTTTTCAATTCGGAGCTTTCTCTCTGTTGCTTTTTGGTGCTCATGGACTTTTTCTACTCTTTCTTCCTATTACTCTTTCCTTACTCTTTGGCAGTAGCTCTGAACTAGGGGAATTTTCACCCCCACCATGCCTTGCCTTTGAAATGCTGCTAGGAGGTATTACAGACGCTAGGGAGGAAAGAGCAAAGAGAAACTTCTCTATCTGACACACTCAGGAATGTGATAAAGTGGGTGAGCAAAAGGAGTTCACAGGCTCAGATTGAAATCTAAGCTACCAAAGACTTCAAAACATAACACCCACTGGTCTATCACAGCCAAACACTGTGGAAAATGTTTATATTCCAAGTCAAAGAATCAAAGCACTTATATGAAAATGCTAGTTTAATAAGAAAGTAAGTGTTAGCTTGTTGCTCAGTGATAAGATGGTATATTCCTTTTAACCACACATAGTAATGATGGCAGAAATAGCTAACTCAAAGAAGGCTTCTTTTTTCTATATTTCCTTTATTCGGTGTAACAGAAATTCATTACAGGAGGCCCTGCTTATCTCATGGTTAAGGGACTGCAGCACTGTTGGATAGTGGAATTGGCTGAAAAGTGGGACCTATGTTTTTTTTAAGCTTACAAATACATTTTGGCTACCAAGAAATGCAAATGACACACTATAGTAAACTGTAGCATATGTGCAAGCAGTCCTAAGCAATCCTTATATGCAAGAAGAACTGATGAAAAAGCAGACCCCTCATCAGATTTATGGAACTCTGTAATTTTTCAAGCTTTGAAAAAGAGAGTTATCAGAAAATGAGGCATCCAAAGGCAGAGGGAACCTGCATAAACATATTTAACTATGGCATTTTGAAAATACAGAGCATTTATAACAAATCCTATCAACATTTTGATATGGTAAATCTAAATGTAATTTTTGCTTCATTCGTTAAAGTAGGCAGGAATCCAAAGTATTATTTTAAGTGAGTCTAAGGCACATGTTTTACAAATCTGACTCACCTCCAGATGCTGGACTATTTATTTATTATTTATTTCGAACTTTTGTATCCCATTCTTCTCTACCTTCGTGGAGGGACTCAGAACGGCTAACAGCAAAAATTCAATGCTATACAATAAATATCATACAACAACATACAAAATAAAAAGCAATTCATCATATAAAAAGCAATTCATCAAGTTAAAAACGTCATCCAACTCATTCCGATTGTTGTCCATTAACTCTTAGTCAATACCGGCTCATCCATCAATCTGCAAATGCCTAATTCCAGAGCCGGGATTTTAGCTGCTTCCTGAAGGACAGGAGGGAGGGGGCAAACCTTATCTCTCCAGGGAGGGGGTTCCATAGCCGGGGGGGGGGGGGATCACAGAAAAGGCCCTTTCTCTCATCCCCACCAAATGCGACTGTGAAGGTGATGGGACCAAGATCAGGGCCTCTTTGGAAGTTCTGAATATCCTTGATGGTTTATAGGAGGAGATGTGTTCGGACAGGTAAACCAGGCCAGAACTGTATAGGGTTTTGTAGGTTAAACCCAGCACTTTGAATTGTGCTCAGAAGCTGATTGGCAGCCAGTGGAGCTGGTATAACAAGGGAGTTAAACCCCGCTCCTGTAAGCAACCTGGCTGCCGATTGTTGGGCTAATTGAAGCTTCTGGGCAGTCTTCAGAGGCAAACCCCACGTAGAGTGCATTGCAGTAGTCTATTCGGGATGTTACCAGAGCGTGGACCACTGTGGCCAAATTAGACTTCCCAAGGTACGGGCACAGCTGGCGCACAAGTTTTAACTTTGTTAATGAATGGCAACCAATGGTTCAACATCTTAATGTAAAATTAAGCTAAAAACGTATATAGAGGATCCTATAAGATTGTAGACAAGGAGGAAACGGGAGTAAAGTAAAGTATGATATTTTTATATGTATTATTTAGATAGTATACTGTGACCCCTTAAAGGAAATATATTATTATATTAATGATTATGGAACATTAATAGATAGAAAGTATTGCACTGTATGCAACAAGCACTTGCAAATGTATGTCTACTTAAATAAAATAAAAAATAAAAAAAGAACATTATGGGTTTTAAGATTACTAGATATAATGAATATGGACATATTGACTTATCAAATTTCATGTCATTCCCCAAATCCCAAAAAGAAAACGGATTGGACACCCCTGAAATATTTTTTGAAAGACGAAAATCTGGAAATGATAGTAAATGAAACCATTATATGAAATATACGGAACAATTGAAGTCAAACACTAAAAGGACTAGTAATATATAAATAATTCTATTTTATTATCATTTTGGATAACAATTCTTTGAGGCGAAGATAGGAAGCACCAAATTTTTGCTCTACCCTAGTAATTCCTTTTTTTAAAAAAAAAATGTTGTTGGGTTTTTTGTGTTCTCTCTCTCTCTTAGAAATTCAATTTTATTTCCTACTTTTCTGTACTCACACATGTTTCCCATCTTTTATTGTATCACTACAATTTTTTTCTGAATAAAAATCAATTAAAAAAGCTCCCTGGCCACCGCCGAAACCTGGAGTTCCAGGCTCAGCAATGAGTCCAGAATCACTCCCAAGCTGCGTTTATTAGACTTTGTTTATTAGACTTTGTGACTACATCCAATGGGAGTTGTGATACAGTAATAGCCTGAAGGCTCCAGGTTGTTGTGTTTAGTGAGGATAATGGAGTTTGAATTTAGATATAAGACTTGTGGATATGTCTGGCTTTAAAATGTCCTTAACCTTTCCCCATCCTCAGAGCCAGAAGTGCATTGGGTTGTAATTCCCATTATCCACAGCTCACATTGTAGATAATCAAAAGTAACATTTGGGGACCCAAATGGGGTAAACACTAACGCAAACTGATCACTATGTAAAAAAGTTGTAGTTGGCCCTCTGTAGTCAGGGATTCGCCAGCCATAGATTCAATGGCTATTTGAAGACATCCATAAGGCTAATGTGACCCTTGATGAAAATGAGTTTGATACCTCTGGTCTAGGGTATTGATAGATAGAGTGGCTCACATCTGCCCAAATGGTCCTCCACATGTCAAATGATTTTAAAAGCCTATTTTAGAAACCACAAATGGTTGATTATTTTCCTGTGTCTGAAAGAAGTCTGTTATATGCTGAAAACAGGCCCAGAGAAAATTCTGGCTGTTGCATTTCCCACTTTTTGGATGGTGAGACAGGACTTTGGGAGTGACTGAAGCCCATCAGGGTTTGGGAGAAAGCAAAACGTGTCCCACAACCATCACAAGTTTCTCATCTCAGTCTTAGGGAGGTTTTTATTGGGAGGAGGAAGTTTTTAGTCTGATTTGGTGAATATTTTGCAGTGAAACAACCACTCAGGAATACAAACTTGAAAGTGAGAATGGGGTCGTAACTGGTAACTCAAAATTATACAAACATTCCTCTCCAGAGTTTTCTGTTAGAAAGCCTTTATTATTGCACAGACTTTCTAAACATAAAATAAAGAGGAAACACTTATTCTTATTTAAAAGCATCTGCAATAATTTTCTACTCTATCTACAAAAAAAAAATTAAACCTCACCTTATGCATCTTGGGGCACTATTACATTTCATGTTCATACAAACAAGATAGATATGGTAAGCAAATTTCTAAGTCATTTTGTGTACATATTTTCATATTGTCTTTCCCTTTGAATGTTGTTTACAAATTCTAGAATGCACTTGAGATGCTTCCCCTTAAGGGAAATCCAGGAATACACTCCGGGTTTCTCTATTTGAAAGGGTGGGAGAGGGAGGGAAATTATTATACTCCTTGGGAATAGATTATGTGAGAGGATTCTTGTCATCTAAAATATGATGCACTGCATAGTGACAAGGACAATCACATGGTTCTTTCAGAGTTGACAACCCACCCACACCCAAAGCACTATGGTCCCCTAGTGGACATTTTCTCAGATATATAACCCACACCCAAAGCAATATTGTCAGAATAAGAAGTAAGCAGATACACTATGTTATGCATTATTAAAGGATGGCATAAGGCAATGGAGGAGAGAGCTCTTTCATCTATTTGCTTTAGACAAAAGGCATAACTTGTATGATAACCTGTTTTTCTTGTGTGCCTTCAAGTAGGCTTTGGCAAACCTAAGGTGAACCTATAACAGGGTTTTATTGTCAAGATATATAAGTTCAGCCATTGACTTCTTCTGAGGCTGAGGGAGTGTGACTTGCCCAAGTGGGTTTCACAGATGAGTGGGGATTCAAACCCTGGTCTTCAAGATCATAGTCCTATGCTCAACCCACTGTACTACATCCTGATGAAATGTCCTTTGATAGATACTGAGGACTTCCAGTTGCCTCCACTCTTATGACATTTGTCTTGAGTGCCCCTCTCAAACACATTCTTTTCTCCTGAGCCATATATATTTTAGCTCTTCTCATTTTTCTTATGGTGATATCTAGCTGGTTGCTGGCTCCAGGCTGACTAACTATCTTATCAACATCAAATGTTCTACAGGCAACCTTGGTGTGAAAGGAAGACAAATCCAGCTACTTTGAAAAGTACTGTGCATTAATGAACACTTTGACAAAATATATCTATGAACTGACTAACAGTTGCTTCTCTTACCACCTCATCACACAAGAGGTTTTTGGCTCCTTACTTCTCTTTCACCACTAATCCTGCTGATTGCCATCACATGATGCAGGCCTTGGCCTCATCCCATTGATGGCCATGGTAAATGAATCGAGTTTTGAGTAGCTCTGGTGGAGCTACCTTTTTTTTAGCTTGCCTCCATCTAATGTTTCCCCTGATTGGGGAAGGGACAGGGTGCCAATGCGCCATGCCCCGATGCCCCCATGTGATTAGCGAAGGAGGGAGAGCATAGTTCACCACGAGGTGGCACACATGCCTTCCGTTTCACCTCCAATTGCCATCAAAATGAAACAAAACAAGGTGGGTGGGATCAGTATGATTAGGCCCTTTAGCTGGATCTACATTGCCACAAATGCAGTTTGAACTGCATTGTATGATCAGTGTAGTGTAGACAAATATAGTGCAGTTTGAAATGCATTGAACTATGTTATATGGGTATACCATATGATACAGTTCAGTTCAATGCAATTCAAACTGCATTATATTGGTATACTCGACACTGATCATATAATCCAGTTCAAACTGTATCAACAGGCAGTGTAGATTCAGCCTAAGGTCTCTTCTACACTGTCATATAATTCAGTTTCATAATGTAGTTTAACTGCATTGAATTGCATTCTATGACAGTGTAGAACCATATGGTGCAGTTCAATGCAGTTACACTGCATTATGAAAATGTATAATGTGGCAGTGTAGATGGTGCCTGGCTTTGGGGTTAATTTTCTCAGAAGAAAACCCCATTAACTAAATTGAGCTTTTGGGTAAATAAATATGTATTGGGTGAGGCTGAAGATCTTTTATCCTTGCCTTGTACAGCTCCAATCTCACACTTACTTTACCATACTTTGTTTTATACAGTAGAAGGTCTACCAGTTCATTAATTTTAAATAATTCAGCTCTTCCCTGGAGCCAATCTGATGCGATTGATTAATCGCAAGGTCTCCTCTACAAGAGTTTTGTTGTTTAAAAAGGTCTTTCTTTTTCACATGCATCACTTAACACTAATAATCTAACAAAATTGTCTTTTCTGTCCTTTAAGGTAGACCACACTGAGAAGATACAGCCCCCACATAAAAGCAGGTTTACTCAAAGAAAAAAGAAGTTAGGCTTGAGCTGTGCTTATCTGATGTATTATTCTTATTTATCAGTCTTCTGTTTTAGCAAGAAGAAAGGTTGGTAAAGAACTCAAAAGAAGATTACCAACGAGCTCTACAACCTTTCGATTTGGTGTGTGAAGTCTGCTTTATAACAACAATAATGGTAAAAATGCCCATAGCATGAATCATGAAGGACAGCTTGTGCTATATTTTTGCACGGTTTGCTGCTTTGTGAAATAATTTCTCTCATTTTGTGAGTAATTATAGACATAATCTGGGGGATCCCTACATGATTCCATTGCTAAAGAACTGTTTCTACTGTATTGGTTGGAATCACAGGTTTTTTGGGCTGTATGGCCATGTTCTAGAAGCATTCTCTCCTGATGATGATGATGATGATGATGATGATGATGATTATCTTTATTTGTACCCTGCTAGCATCTCCCGAAGGACTCGATGTGGCTTACAAAGGCCAAGGCCTCAAACACAACATAACAATACAAAACCTAAAGAAAATTAAAAACAATTAAAGCAATATTAAACAACAAGCAATAAACAATACATCAAGACACAATAAAACTGGGCCAGGCCAGAGTAATGGGTACAAGATTAAAAGTGCTGGTGTGAAAGGTGATATGTAAGGATCCTTTTGCCATAGATGCAAGCGAAACATCAGGAGAGAATGCTTCTAGAACATGGCCATACAGCCTGAAAAACCTACAACCCACTGTTTCTACCTAAGGAAACAACCAATACCATTCAACCATGTTTCTCATATAATAGAACAAATTAGTTTCAAACACTGGTATTTGATTAAAAATAATCCCTGGATGTGATACACTCTCCGTTATTGGTTTGTGTTTGCAGAATATATTAGTAAACATTGACTTTCCTTGGTTTAAGCAGGCACCTCGGGTCACAATGGACCTCTAAAAGTATAGACACCATTCTTGTTGCCAACAATATTACAGATTAAATATTCACACAATTTATCACTAAGTGAGATATCAATTAAAATATTTTACCAGTTGCAACTTAAGATGATGTAGTACTTGTCATTCTGTGTCTGTGATCAAGATATAATTAGGTCAGAAATTAAGATTTCTTAAATCAAGAGTTACTGAACATAAAAGCAAGATTAGAAATCATAATTGAGCCTATTTACTGAATATTCCATTACAATAAGCATTTGCCTTCAGTTTTTTTTTATTTCGCATGGATAGTAAAAGAGATCAAAAGAAAGGCCTTTTGGATACATATACTACAGTCAATTGCACCCATTGGCTTAAATGATTGATTGGATTTATCAGTTTATTTATAAAACCTTTTGGCTGTCATGTCCACAGGATTTCTTAGTATTGGTTAATTGCATTTTCTGCCAGTTATTTTTCAAGAGGAATGTTCCAACACTGTTCTTTGCATTGCTCATGATTGTGTACATCCTTTTATCTGGCCTGTGCATTTAATTAGTCTCCAAAAAGCTCAGCTGCTCTATTATCAAGCCACCTGTGAGTTATATTTTTAACTTGACTTGAGTTTTATAAAAAGGAATAACTTCCATGCTTGTATATGCGACTTTACAAGTGAAAATATTCCTTCTTCATCTGCTTTATATTTAGCTTTTCTTACATTTTGGTTACTATGATTAATTTCTTTACCATTCAGGATATCTGGATTCCAAAATATTTTACCTATTATCTTTGGCAAATGGTAGATGTGCGTGAAGCCCAAAGGAGTGGATCAACAACAAATCAGATAGAATAGGATCTTTGGATAATTATGGAAAATGCTATTTCTATCTAAGTACTGATGAAAACTGTTGCGCAGAAGCAGATTTTAGCTAAGTCCCATGAAAAAGACACACAGGCAAGAGGAAAAAGGAACAGAAAAACTTTACTCTTATCAACAGAGGCATAAACTTGCAGTGTTGCATACAAAATCAAACAGTCCTTGTAAGTAACACAAAATAAGACTTAATCTTCATTCAAATGAGAGAGCAAAACATAAACCTTGAATAAATAGCTATTCCACCACAACAAAGAGCATCGCTGTTAGAGCATAGCTACATTACAGCATATTGCTTCTCTTCCTCAGAGTAGCATATTGCTTCTACAAACAGTACTCTAAAATCCATACAGTTATACCTCACTGAGTGTGGACCAAACATGCTGACTGACCTACATTGCCAGCTGTACGTAATAATTAACATCATAAGGTTTTTCTTTAACACACACACACTTGATCCTGCTATGACTTATTGTAACAAAAACAAATGCTTCCACATTTCTGGAAGTAGTCAAATACTACAGTTCTTTTTTACAGTCTAGAATTTTTCATCATTTGATATGATGATACAATGGCTTGTAGACTTTAGGGTGGGTCAAAAAGTTTTGCCTACTGTGTCATAAAAAGGTTATGAATGAACCTATTACAGGAGAAGTTGCTACAGATCATAGCCTGAACTGTCCTCTCCTCAGAGCTACCATTCAACATAGTCACCGTCAATTTGTACACATTTGCACCATCATTTAACCCTGGCATCAAAACCATTTATGAAAAATTCAGGGGTTTGCTTTGTGACTCATGGTTTTAAAGCTGTTTTAACATCATTAAAGTCATTGAATCTCAAACCATGTAAGTTGTCTCTCAGGGGTCCAAACAGGTAAAATCAGAAGGGGCCAAACCATAAACATTCTTCAAGCAATTATGGATTTCCTTAGGTGCACAACCTTCTTTTGCCAGAAATTCAATGACAACTCCTTCTTTTAGCTTCAGATTCATGGTTCTAATCAGTTAATCAGAAAAAGAAAAGACTATATCCGTAAAGAAATGTTACCTCTATCATACTATGCAGTGGGATAAACCCCTGTGCTGGCAGGACTGAAGACTGACAGGTCGCAGGTTCGAATCCGGGGAGAGGCAGATGAGCTCCCTCTATCAGCTCCAGCTCCTCATGCAGGGACATGAGAGAAGCCTCCCACAAGGATGATAAAACATCAAATCATCCGGGCGTCCCCTGGGCAATGTCCTTGCAGATGGCCAATTCTCTCACACCAGAAGCGACTTGCAGTTTCTCAGATCGCTCCTGACACACACAAAAAAGTCCAGTAGCTGTGAAAGAAATAAAGGTAGAGTGCTGGAGGCATTACTTCTTGACCCACCCACGTAGTTGACTTTTCTTTATACAAACATTGAATGGACCATAATGTGTTAATGACTCATTTGTTCATCATGAACTTCCACTTTCAAATATATTATTTAATATGCAACTGTCCTTGTTGTACTGTATGCTGTTTGGGATAAGTTGCACTTTATATATATACACTGATAGTGCTCACTTATAGTGTTTGGTATTATTCTGCCTTCTATTATTGTGGAGTTTGATAGTATTTATCATACTCTGCATTACATTACCTGGTTTGCTACCAGTCATATTTAATGGCCTTGAGGCTTGCTTATTCTGTTTTTCATATTATATATTACCATATTCACTTTTTTGTTTGATTGTTTGGACTTTTCTCCCTCTCCTGCTGTTTCTTAGCTGGTGTTTTGCTAGCTCGATGATGGACCACACAGAATACTGAATTATGTTCTCGGAACTTTCTAAATATAGCTTTTTAACCAATAAATTCATCTCGGCTTTAGCCTCTACTCACTTTTCTGAGACTTTCACTTACTCATAACAAAGCAAGTTCAAGGTTTTTTTTAAAAAAAAGAAAAATTCAATGGCTATTGTGTACTAGAGAATATTTCAATTTTATGGAAATGTTATTTGCAGGTGGGCTGAGTGGAATTATAACCTACCAGCCAAATTGATAGATTAACACAAATTGACCCTGGATCCAGGCAGAATATATGCCTCAGAAATCTGCCTTGCAATTACAAATCAATCTGAAAACTTCAGATTGAACTATAGTTTAGTCTTTAGAAGGATGGCCAGTCTTACTTTATCAGCTTCAAGTGACAGAATGTCAATTAGATCCTAGGCTAACTTGTTTCTATATTTAATTATTACAACAGCTTGAACAAGTGAGCTTTGTTTTGAGTGCAGACTTGATTTGCTTGGATTCTTGGCCATTTGATATTCCAGATTTTTAATCTAGCCAGATTATTTAAAGCTGAGGATCAGCAGAAATGTGGCCATCCATTGCTTTTAGGTGGTTGTGAACTAGATTGAAGTGATGATATTGAGGAGCACATTTACAGGAGAAATGCTTTGCTTGCTAATATAAATTATTTTCACAATAATTGTCAAGATCCAAAAAACCTCAGCCAATGCACAGAATGGGTCTTTTAAATCTTGATTGCAGTTCATTCTAAAAATGAGATTGACCTTCAAGGACTTTGCCTAACTCTCATTTGGCTATGCTGAACCCAAACCCAGCAGATCAGAAAACTACGAAAAGAATGTTACATATGGAAAAATTATAGCACAGCAGAGCTGGTTGGCCCACAGATTGTCAGGTCAAGATGAATATCCTTCTCTGTTAACATATTTCACGAGTGCATTTGCCTCTTGGTACCCAGTTTTTTGAGTGGCATAAATTTAGGGAGAAGAATATGGTATTAAGAGTGATTGCTTTTAACTCCATTCAACTATTATTTGTGCCACTCACATTGAATAATTGCAAGTTCCTGGAAAATTCAAGAGATCCAACAATGCTCATTCACAACTGAAAAAAATTCTCCTAGCACTGTAAAGACACCCCCGCTTTCTATAAATATATATATGACAAATTATCCTGCATGACATCTTTGCTTCACTTGGCTGCCTTCTTTCCTTGCTCATAAACAGAATTACATCTGGATTGTAACTGCAAACGCTATGTAACTTAAGGCTGCAATCCACAAAATACAAACACATCCATGGAATTGACCCAGATTTTAGAGCAGCAGAATATATTGGAATAAAACCCATATTTCAATCAAATTGATATTTTCACATATAATAGTAATCAAATTTTAGTTTCAAAGCAGATTGTAAATCAGGGAAGCTGGGTGGTTCCACATCTTAAGAGATCCTATTTTTTAATATATTAAAAAAGCCATTTTTAGACTAATAGAAACTGTGACAACTTGCTCATGCAGTACATTTTGCTTAGAGAAGATACGGGTCACTTCACAGAAAGATTCCTCTAGGAACTGAGAAAGGCTCAGCTGTTTCATAAGTCAGTGTGTGACCAGGATAATGTGGGGCGAGGTGGGAAGAAATGAGCACCATTTCTGTGTGATATAAACTATGTTGCACAAACAGCGTGTGCTAATGCATAACCACACAGTTTGTGTGCTCCTATCCCAGGCCCAGAGGTATAGTCAAGATGGAATGGACTCCAGGCTAAAATAAATCTAAATGACCCCTCAATGTTTAAACAATTTTTCATGGCACTAGTTTCAAGGGTGAGAGACTTTGATATTTTAGGAGTACAGCTTTATTTCTTTAACATAGGCTGTGCTGAATTGAAATGATGAGAAGTGTCAGATAAAAATTATGGAGGACCAAAGGTTCTCTACACACACCTTAATAGGCATGAAGGCTACCATGGAATATCAACAATCAGTTGTATAAATTGTAGGAGTGTACAAAATGGCATTAATCTGTTTGGTTTTCTTTTCAAATTTTGGGTGCCTTCCCTCCAGTTCTGTTTTTGGGAAGATTCATCCCAAAATGGAAATGGAACTCTGGATTCTGAATAACAAATCTGAACAGAGCCCCTTCTAATCTCCGGGAATCTTGCCAAACACAGAATGTGCGGGAGGGAGGGGGACACATTAAATTTTAAATGAAAATGTAATGAAAACAGAATGGATTTCTGCTGTTTCGCACACCCCTGATCAGTTGTATTCCTGTACAACCAGAAAAGCAAAGCACCATCAAGCTTCTGAAAAGATAACTCCACTGGGCTTTAGCTCTTTTCAGCTGCTATCCTGCAAACTGTGGAACCCTGTAACATTAGGGAGTTGTCCCTGTTATCTGTTCAGGTATCATTGTAAATCTGGGGATAGTTAACTGTCTCTTTTTTCTCCAAACTTGAATGCAATCTACTCTGAGAGCCATTCCAGTTCTACAGCATCATACAGAAAGATATTTATGGAAGGCAAGTACTGAAGACACTTTGGTATGAGTAAACTTTGTACTAAATCTGGGGAGTTCCAAAAATTACTAGAAACATATATCTTAATGACATTGGTAAACAGAGAAGGCCATAACCACCTATGGAAATGGAAAAAAAGAACTGGATGCAAAAAGTTTAGACATCACAACTTTACAAAAAGTACAGCAGACCTTACTTTCCCATAGCCTCGCCCTAAAGACTCCTTGTATAGCAAGCAATATTCTCAGAGTTAGCTTTGTTTCCAATCTGCTAGAATAGATATGTAATCTATTCCTCCTCTTAATCCCCCACTGGAATTCCAGCAAATTTCATAGAACTGATCTTAGAATATAATCCCTTTTCTCATTATTCATGTTTTTCCTTTTCTAACTAGGAAGGCAATCCTCACTCTAAACTTAAAGCCACAGGTAAGAGCAAAGACTGTTGGGAAATGTTGTCCCAAGATGTCATGTCATATTACTGTTACATATATATAAATATAACTTCTTCCAGAATATCTGGAGTAGAATCCTTTCTGGTCCTCAGGGAGTGCCATAGGAAATTCTGATGGAGACCATTAGCCAGGGGTAACCTGTCATAATGCTATGCTCTTTGTATGTGTAATAGTATAAAGGATGGCCTTCGGAGTTCATATTCCATGAACTAACGAAATACATACTGCACATAGTACTTATAGCACTAGATTCATTATGAAACATACAATCACCCTTAAAGCACTGGTGAGCATACATTCCAGAATTTTGGCATCGGTTGCTGACACATAGCAGGAAAAACTTAACATAACAACTGCTGAACCTCTGTTCTAAATGTCACCCTACGGGTGTCATCCGTATGTATACCAAGGTGCTTGTCTATAAAGCTATTGTCCTCCCAACCCTGCTATATGCCTGTGAAATGTGGACTGTCTACAGGCGTCACATGCAACTCCTGGAACGATTCCATCAGCGCTGCCTCTGGAAAATCCTGCAAATCTCTTGGGAAGACAGGCGGACAAACGTCAGCATGCTGGAAGAAGCAAAGACTACCAGCATCGAAGCAATGGTCCTCTGAGATCAACTCCACTGGACCGGGCACGTTGTCCAGATGCACGACCACCATCTCCCAAAGAAGTTGCTCTACTCCGAACTCAAGAATGGAAAATGGAATGTTGGTGGACAGGAAAAGAGATTTAAAGATGGGCTCAAAGCCAACCTTAAAAACTCTGGCATAGACACTGAGAACTGGGAAGCCCTGGCCCTTGAGCGTTCCAGCTGGAGGTCAGCTGTGACCAGCAGTGCTGCAGAATTTGAAGAGGTACAAATGGAGGGTGAAAGAGAGAAACGTGCCAAGAGGAAGGTGCATCAAGCCAACCACGACCGAGACCGCATCCCACCTGGAAACCAATGCCCTCACTGTGGGAGAAGATGCAGATCAAGAATAGGGCTCCACAGCCACCTACAAACCCACCCCCAGGACACTGAACTTGGAGGACCATCATCCTCGGACTACAAGGGATCGCCTAAGTACTAAATGTCACTAAACCAATTTATTATATCTTCCTGTGACTAACCTGTATGAAAGATTTCTGTAATTTACACCCAATTCTGAAACAAGTATGCTAAATATGACTGAGCAAAAGGTGGAATCAAGGGGATAAATATGTTAAATTTCACCACTTCTTAACATACCTTATCTGAGTTAATGTCTATGGGATAACTTTGAAATTTGATACATTTGTAAACCTCATTAAACTGAGGTTTAAACACTATGGACTCAGAATACCAAGTTATTATCTCAGCATTCTTAAAAGGTATAGAGTTCTAACACTTCTAATTTTATTATCTTTGCAATTTACTTTAATTAAAGGGTTCACATGTGCCCCTTTAATTAGTCTTTTATGCACAAAATTGCCATTGTGTACACTTTGACTGTAATTGTTCACCATTGAACTCATACTTCAAAAAAGGTATCTACTGTTTTTTTACCTCATGTTAGCTATAATTTTACCATATAATTTCAGCTCTTCCTTTCTGAAATGACAAGTAGACTTCCTTTGGTTTACAGCCTTTGTTGTGAGACAAGTTTTCCAGAGAGAATGCAAAGATAAGATTTTTAATCAAGAAGGCTGCAGCACTATCAGTTTTCTTGTTAGATTCTCTGAGTGGGAAGGATGTAGATCACTTTATTGCCTGACAGCCACTAATGTGTTTTGCTTATGGTTTGCATCTCTCAATTGAACTGGTATGATGACAGAATGTTTATGAACAGGGTAGTTGGTTGTATATTAAAGTTGGTGGGCGAGCATGGAGGCCCACTGAAGCAAGAGAACAGTGAATGGAATCAGCAAGTCAAAGGGCTGTCCTAATCGAGCTGGTCTCCCCATTTCCAGTCCCTGAAAGTATTAGGCTAGAAAAATGTTTCTCATTTGAATCACTGGGAGGCTTTCTTCTAAACCCAAGGAGAAATTATTTATTTATTTCCAACATTTCTATCCCGTCCTTCTCAACCCTCGAGGGGGGACTCAGGGCAGCTCATAACCGGCAACAATTCGATGCCGCAACATAAGACAGATAAACATAAATGTAACAATAGTTTAAAGCAATAAATAGAACATTGAGTTAAAAACAAGTTAAAATTGTCATCAAACCATATAGCCAGTTCCAGCCCGAACTGTTATCCCAAAGGGAAATGTACTGGATCTTTAAGTTGAAAACCTTTTCCCCTCAAGGACTTAACGAGTCACTTAATTTTAGCTTTCATTTAAGTTTCTAATTACTCTTTATAAACCTGTGGATGAACCTTCAGAATTACTCGCAGTGTGAATTTACTACAAGCAGAGTCACTTTTTGTAAAACCTATCTGGCATGATGTGAGTATATGTTTGATGTATGGATTATCTTTACTTCTGTAATTTTGCTGGAAAGTACTTGTTACTCTATGTTATGTTATGTTTTGTTATAGATAAGAGTCTAGAGTTGCTGATTACATCAACTCCTGAGGAAGGGGATTTCTTTCCCCGAAACAGGGTACAAAAATAACCAGGCACCCCTGTAGAATGCTATTTGGACTTTTCCTTCGGAGACTTTTTTTGAGAAGCAGTGCTCCAATTTCACTGGACCTGATTTGGATTTCATCCATGAAGATTTTTTTGAGAGTAGTGCTCCGTCTTCATTATTGTCTTCAGTCTACATATAGCCTCATGACTCAATGCTTACTTTGTATATATTTTTCTCACTGAATGTATCCCTGAAGCCTATATACAGTGGAACCTTTCTGACCTAGAACTGTTAAGTTTGAGAGCGGTTGCTCCTTTTGATTTTGCTTTGTGCCACTGAATTGAGCTATGTACTGGGAATTTTGGTAAATTGCATACTATATGCTCTTTTGATATTACACTTTGATATTACACATAGATTGTTTTGTGTTTGTTCTGATACCCACAAGTATTCTGGGATAGTGTATAGGAGCAAATATAATCCCAATGAAAATATAATCCCAACAAGAGTTGGGATGGGAATTGGGTTTAGATATGCCATATTATTCAATCAACTCTGTGTGATCATACTGTGTTTTGTACTACTGTTGCTTAGTGGTTAAAGTGTCAGACAGCCCATGAAGATCCAAGTTCAATTTTTCACTGTGGCACAAAATGCCTAGGGTGACCAATCATTATCTCAGCTTGATCTGTCTAACAAAGTTGATGCACAGATAAACTGGAGAAAGGAAACCCATAAACAACACCACTGAAGAAAAAAAGGGATACAAATGCAGCTAATAAACAAATTAGGCTTGTATAACCCTTCCTTTGGAACTGAGACATTTGCAGAAGGGTTGGTGGGATCCATGTCAATTCTAGGTTTCAGTCAAAACTTGAAGAGAGTTAACTATGATGTTGAATCCTAAATTCTCCCAGATAAGTCCCACAACCTGAATTGCACGTTTGTAGTATGGACTAATCCCACTAAAGGATTCAATACCACAATGATATAGTAGCCTAAAGCTGTCCCTGGATCTTTGTGTATTTTCATTAGCTTACCCAGTCTCAATCTCTTCCATTACTGATATATAGGTCCTAGATCAGTGGTTCTCAACCTGGAATCCCCAGATGTTTTTGGCCTACAACTCCCAGAAATCCCATCCAGCTTACCAGGCCAAAAACATCTGGGGACCCCAGGTTGAGAACCACTGTCCTAGATGGTTATCTACAGAGGAGATGTAGTCCTTGTAAAAAAATATGTTTTTTAAAAAATAAAGCAAAACATACTACTAGAAAATATTTCTGGCAAAGTGATGTTATGCATAATAGTAACATTATGTGCAGAATTATACAAATCATTAAAAAATCACCCAAAATCTAGAAATGTCTATTCAACTCAGGGCCCTGAAATTTTTATTTATTTATTTATTTACTTTGCTTATATACCGCTGTTCTCAGCCCAGGGGTGACTCACAGCGGTGTACAACATAGGAACAACAAAATTCAAGACATAGTATAAAAACAATTCTGGCCCCAGAGTGGCCGCCGGCGCCGGGGGAGGGGCGCCGATGCCACAGGGGACAAGATGGCAACGTCCTCCCGGCTCCCCCCCCCCTCCACCAATGTTTTGCATTGAAGAAAAATTAATCATCCTACTATAAATTATGGGTTCTAGGTTATCTATGTCAGGGGGCACAATTTCACCTGTTACAAAACATTGAAAACTTACTTTTAAAAAAATGCTTTTTAAGGAAAGCAGAGTTGCATCTAACTAGAACCTCCCAGCAAGAACCTCGGAAGTTTTCTTATATACAGAGGTTCATGAATAATACCAAACAGTAACGGCTACAACAGCACTTGATGTTATTTGATTTTCTAAAATGAAATAAATTACTATCATTCAAATACACAACATATTAATTAAAACATAAGACAAATGAAACACCAATTAAAATGCACCAATAAAGGAAATAAAAATTTCTTTACCCAATAGCGTTTTCTGTAGCAGCCCAACTTAGCTGCTAAAATCTTATTGGAATAAAAATATTTTTTAGAGGAAATATAGCTAAGAAAGACCAGCCTAGGCTTCCTCAGCAGGGAGTTTCAGAGACACAGCTTGTAATGTTTTTGTTTTCTGCCCAATTGGCACTAAAGTCACAGGAAGTTCAGTAGGACAGTACTGGATGAGTGGATTTGAACATTTAACATTTTCTAAGCAGGTATCCAGCCTCTCAGGTCCCATGGCCATTTCCAAAACACTTCAAGAATCATGTTCTTGCAAGAAAATAGCTAACAGTGAAGACTGGTTGAATCCAGTGAGACACAAAAAAATTCAGCATCTCTGTCCCAAAAGCAATGGGAATAGAAGCTCCTGAGACAACTTTTTTGTGTAGCTAGAAGCTTGAGCTGTCATTTTCAGAGAGTTGTGCCTTGTAGTTCCCATGTCAGTGGAAAGCTAAGTCCGTTCTGAGTTATAAACTGAACTTTTCATGAGGTATACTGAAGCTCTTTGGGGAATAAGGTTGAGGACTTGAGTATCTTCTTCTTCAGAGTTTATACTGAAATCCAAATGGGATCTACCCGACTTACATGGGAACTGCCAACCACCACTGATCTTCACTGATACTATCATGAAGGGGAGCTGAATCAACTCCATCACAGTTGAACAATGTATGGAGCTGATTATGTTTAAAGCAGCCTTGTATTATATTAACAGAGGCTGCAGGATACCCCAGAGCTTCCCCTGAAATATGGGGAAAACCATGTTACTTTGAACCCACGTAAGTGTTGCACTCCAGGACAGGGGTAATCCTCCGACTTTAAACACCACATGTTAAATAGGAAAAAAAACCAATCATTTTATGGAAGATAAGTAAAAAAAACAACAAAGTAAGAAGCACTTTAAAGAAATAGGTAAATCCAATTAGGTATGAAGATGAGCAGGAACAAATTTGTCCAAGGCAGAGATCAGCAAAGTCCATAAAAGCAAAGTTCACACAACTCGAATACAATCCAGAAAATCATGAATATGTTGATACAAAGGCTTGGGTAAGCAATCATGAGATCCAGGAATCAGAACCATGAAACAAGAAATATCTTAGCATGAAACTTCAAAGCAAGGCTTCCCTGAAACTAGAACAAGAACTTGGTGTGATTCTAAACGATGCTTCATCTGACTACATATCCCAAACTTGAGACTTTTATCCCTTCGTTAGCTAGGTCACTAGTAGTCAGAAATTGATTTCTCTTTACTTGAAGCTATGTTATTATTTTCTGTCAAAGCCTGGCAGAGTGCCTAAGCCATTGCACAGCTCTCCTTGACTGAACTCTTCTCGTCTATCTCTTGGCTTGTTATCTACTTGCTCATTAATTTCTGCAGGTGCTGAGCTATTTTCATGTTCTCTCTCATGAGAACTCTCTGGTAAAAATTCAGAAAGCACATCATCATCCCCACACCCCTCAGGGACATTCACATGGGAAACTTCCTCCTTTTCTCTCTTCCCTGTCTCACATTGCATTGTTGCTCTGGATATTGTCATTCCAGGTACTGAGCACTGTCCAGTGATATTTTTCTGCCTCGGGGTCACTGCAAACTCTAGAATCTAGATTGTCAGATGCAAGATAAGGATGACAGTGAAACAGAGCTCCACTCAGCCATGCAGCCACTAGCCAGCCAGTGAGCCAATTCAATTCAATTCAAGTGCAGCCAACATCCAGATTCTGTACTAGCTCAGGGGAGTGGAGTTCAGCCTCCAGTGATGCTGACCTGAAATATCACACTCTGGATGAGCAGAGTGTCATATTTATGGCTAGTGAAGATTAATTCCCCTTCTCCCTTAAAAATCTTAGAGAAGAATGCTGAAGAAAAAAAAATTAAAATTCATCCCAGATTCACACATGTGATCCAAAGAGCTACTCGAGGCATACCCAAAGGTGGAGGTATCATTTTTGTCTTTGAATATCGGATCTCCATAAAATATCATAAGTTGCATTTAAAAGTGTTTCAGTTTCAGAAGTGATTTTCTATCTACCTTTTGGGCATTTGAAATACACAGAACTTAAGCCCAAGGTTCAGTCTGCTGATATAGGTCAGAAGTTAGAAACATGTGGTGGAGGGGAGGGAGTTCATTGCAGCCCTTACACCCAAGTTCCCCAAATTTCACAGAATCATTTTTTTTTCTTTTCAGGAAAAAAGTGAAAATTTAGGTTGAAAAAAGCCATTAGATCTATATGTGTTCATTGGCTTCTGCAGAAGGCCCTGTCCCTAAAGCAACCCAAACCAGTCAAGCATAGTAGCCAGAGCATTGCTTAATATATTACACATATGGAATTGGGAGAGCCAATAAAAACATCAGACCCTCCCCATGTACCCATCTAGGTGAAGCATGATTCATTTCCTAGGGGAAAAAATTGCAAGAAGGGAAGGAAGAGCTGCCCTTTTTCTCTGGGCAAGGGAATATAGATCAACAGTATGGTATGATTCTGGTTGGACCAAGGCTCTGAATTATCCAGATTCCATTCATCCTAAAGCACAGGAACTAATTGTCCAGTTTTATGGTTTCTATGCATTGCCATTTCATATTATCAAATGTTACTTTGTTTAAATATAAATTTCTCTTTGGGGTGTGCATGATTATGAGGATATGGGAAAAAGCACTAAGGGTGTGCAATTTGGTTAAACCCCATGCCATTTTCAGTGCCTGTTTTTGGTCTGTCCCCCCCAATCTATTTTTCAGGAGCCTCCCAAATTTGGGTGGGCAAAATTCCATTTTTCGATCTGACAGCCAAAAGGTCCGTTTCACCCTGGGAAGAGCCAGCCATTGGCAGCAAGGGCGGGAACTTCCGAGGCTCCCCTTTCCAGCATTTTTAGGGCATGAGTCTTAAGAAACCACATTTTTCTGGGATTGTTTCTCCTCATATCCTTCAATAAGACCTGGGTTAAGGCATCAGACTTAAGAAACCACCTTTTCTGGGATTGTTTCTCCTCGTGTCCTTCAATAAGACCTGTCTTAACAAATCAGATTTAAGAAACCACTTTTTCTGGGATCATTTGTTCTCAATACCCTTTCAAGGAAACTGAGTTAAGGCACCCTTTTTAAACACTTATTTCAGTGGAAGCCACACCACCTGAAGGGGCATTTGTCATTGATATATATATATATATATATATATATATATATATATATATATCCTCCTCATTTTATGGCAGCTTTAGAAATGGCAAGATACCGCTACCCCACATTGAAGATTAGGCCATGTGAATGGCACCATCAGTGGCAGTTCCATCGCAGGCGCGATTGGTGGGGACGAGGGAGAGGGCCTTCTCGGTGGTGGCCCCTCGACTCTGGAACTCACTCCCCAAGGACATCAGGCATGTCCCAACTCTGGCAGTCTTTAGGAGGAGCCTGAAAACATGGTTGTTCCAGTGTGCCTTCCCAGAGTAAGGAAACTCCCAGCAATATGTCCTTAAATGCACTTTATTAATGATCTAGGATTATCTGCACGCCCCATCCTTCTCTGAAAAGTCTATCCTAGTCATATTTCACCTATTCATGGTCAGCATTATTTTTAAAATTTTAATTATTACATTTGGCCCAGCCATAGGTCTTTTAAACGTCATTGTGTTACTGTAAATGTTTATTGCTTATCTTTTGTTATGAGTTTTATTTTATTCTTTGTATTACTGTTGTTATTGTTTTTATTACTGATGTATTGTGGGCTCGGCCTCATGTAAGCCGCATCGAGTCCCTTGGGGAGATGGTAGCGGGATATAAATAAAGTTTTATTATTATTATTGTTATTATTATTAAGTGTGTAGAGACACTTATTTATTGCTATTTGAGTCAAAAAGTAAGGCAAGTGACGCAGAGCCGTGAATGGCACTGAGAATTTAGATTACCAGCAGACTGGAGTATGAGCTGTCTCTTTCAGAAGTCTGTTCACAACAAGAAAATGAAGGCCCAGCTTGACTAAAAACACATAATGACTTTCTTCTGTTATGATTGGCTCAACAGGCAGAGTTCACAGGGAAACCCCTATGCAGGTGTGTGGCTCCCTCTCCGCGGTCCATGTGTAGGCAATGAAACTGAAAGTAACTATGGTTGGCAGCCGCATGGTCGCTGGAAAAAAAAATGGCAGTGGTGTCCTTACCATTACGGCGAGCCAAAAGAACTGAATCAGTTTTCGAGAAACTAATTAATATATACTAAAAAGCATTTCCATATCTTTTTGCACATATATTGCACATGCAAACATATATGCATGCCTTGACATCTATTAAGTATGACCTTGCTATGCTTTGACTGTGAATCTCTGACAAACATATGTTGTTTTTCCTGTAAAAGTTTTCTTAATGTCCCAAATCCTTTTACTGTGCCATTTCTTAATAAAGATTAATTTTGAAGGAGTTCTACAAATTGTGTAATTTTGTTCATGTAAACTGGGGATTATTGCAATCAGAACAGTGTTTATGAAAATTGCTAACATTTGCATAACTGCTTATGGCTAAAAAACAAGACAGTGAATGTGATTCTTACCGGCATGTTGGAGGAAAAGAGGTTTGAACAATCTTTTTTCTTCTTTTGTTTTATATAAATAAGCTATCAAAACTAGAATTGGTAATTAATAGCTCCATGTGCACCTGTCTCACATGCAAAGTTACCAGACTACAGTTTGGATAATCTTTCTTGTCTCTAAAAATCCCTAGGTTCTGGAGTGACTCCCCACAGATGTTTGGCCATTAGTTCTCCTGAACAGACAGATGTATATGTATGTATGTATGTATGTATGTATGTGTGTGTGTGTGTGGTGAGGCAGCATAACTTCCTTTTTTCAAAATGTAATAAAACCCATAGGGCCTTGGACAGTTCACATAAACACGGGATTTCAAAAAACCCCATAGAAAAAAAATCACAAGGGGCCAAATCTGGAGAGCGGGCCAGCCACTCCAAATCAGTTCGAAAAGTAGGCCTCAACGGCAAAATCACACCTCACTGTTCCAATGCCTGATGGTGACTGAACTGTGTCAGGACAAAACTTTATACTCCCATCTCTCAAATGAGACCACTAGTGCTCCGCTACGTCTTCAACCGACTGAATGGTGCGCATTTAAAAAAAGGAAGTTATGCTGCCTCACCCTATATATATATATATATATATATATATATATATATATATTCCTGGTTTGACGCTGGTTTCTTGCGTGGGGCCATGCTAATCTTTGTATTGTTCCAATTTTAGTATATGGCATGTTACACAATTTCCTCATATAAAAAATCCAGATTGTATGGCACTTCTAGGTTTAACCCATTGGTGTGTGACTTGAGAATACAGACCTCTTTTTTTTAAAAGCAAAATGACATTCAATAAATAACTGTCCTGGAAATAAACCAGTTATTTTATGGAATGGAACTGTGATGAAGGTTCTCTCCATAAGTGCTTCCTTAAACACACATTAAATATCTCTGATGGGAGTTAATGATGGAACAGAAATTTCAGCTTAAGTACTCTGGGGATCAAATCTATTGTGTCCATAATTCTCATATATGAATCAAACTGGTATGACTATATATTTCACAATTACATATTGCTACCTATGTTTTAAATACCAAATACTATGTTCTATATACCTAAATACTCCATATACTACAAGTACTCCATCAGATACTATTTGATCTTAAAAGCTAAACTGGGTGAAAAAATGTTAACAAATACCAAGAGCTGTTAACAATAGTTCGGAATTGGCAAACACAGCCCAGATTATCCTTTCTGTACGAAAACTCTGCAATGGAGCTCCATGCAGTCATGCCAGCCATATGACCTTGGAGGTGTCTAATTGTTTTTCACAATTGTGGGTAATTTCTCCAAAATTATGCCATTCCAATATGTCAATTGTCACCAAGATCTGTTACAGAATTGCAGTTCACATCAGCCCCAATTAACATGGCAACTGGTAAAGAATGTTGGGAAATGCAGTGTAAAATCAAGAGATTTTGATCATCCCAGTACAACATTTGCCAAAATTGGGTATAAGCCATTTGTTCTATTGTAGTAATTTAGACCCAAGTATTTTGTCATTTTGTGCTTATTACAAATTCTCTCTTTTCTAATGAACAATGTTACTGAAACAGGGTTTTTGTTCTGTGTTTTATTCATCTAACTGTAATACAAGAAAATGTTAATTCTCTACTATTTTCAAATATTTAGACATCACACCAGTGTAGTATTGCTGACCACACTAAAATGTTGTAAGTCTTCTAAACAACCTTTTCCACCACGTGCAAATTAAGTAGCTTTCTGAAATACCCTTAAGCTCTAATTTTAGAACTTGACAGATTTATTTTTCCCACTACTTTGTCTACCATGATAGTCAATTAGCAGTTTCTAAAAAAGATATAACAAATTAGATGTAATCCTTCCCTCTTTAAAAAATAAATGCAAAATATCCTCATACAATGTATCAGAGATAAACCCAAATGAGTAATGACTATAAGGTCAGAACTGTCACTTTCTTAGAATAGTATTTTCACATTTATTTTCCCCTTTAGCCTAAATTCAGTCATACACATTTTAAAAAGTAGATTTAATCCTATAAACATGGGAAGTGTGAATCAAAGAGCATCCCAGAGGCACTGGGAAGGATGAAGTTCAATAACATACAATGCAAAAGATAATTTCTCTGCAGGTTTGACAATCCATGGTCAGAACTGGAGTTGCCATCAGCTTACTTGTCCAAATGTATCTCCCTCTATGACCCTCCTCAGAGACTAAGATCATTGGAAGAGGCCCTGCTTTCAATGCCACCACCCTGGGGTTGTAAATAATAATAATAATAATAATAATAATAATAATAATAATAATAATAAACCTTTATTTATACCCCGCTAAAATCTCCCGAAGGACTCGGTGCGGCTTACAAGAGGCCGAGGCCCAACACATCAATAAAACAACAGCATAACAATACAAAAATAAATAAACTCAAAAACAAGCAATAAACATTAAAACAATAGCAATCAACATTCTAGACAATAACACCACCTTCTCAGTGGTGTTACTTGTCTAAACATTAGACAATAACAACACCTTCTCAGTGGGGCCCCCCCCCCCCACCCAGCTTGGAACACCCACCCTAGTGAAATCAGATTGCCTCCTCATCCTATGCTTTAGGAAAAAAACTTAAAATTTGGTTGTGGGACCAAGCATTTGAGCAGCAGACACTGTGATAATAATGAGAATAATTGATTGGCCTGACAATGGACTGACCTGGATTATGACTTGAACTTGCGTGATTTTAATTAGCTGTTTTATATTTTATATTTTAGCTATTGTTTTAAATGTAAATTGTTATTATAATTGTCTTAGTTTGGGCATCTAATGGTTGCAGATTGTGAGGCCACCCTGATTGTGAGGCTACCCTCCAGGGGTGAGAAGGACGGGATACAAATGTATGAAATAATGATAATAAATATCTGGAAATCCTAGAATTCCATAGGATGGAACCATCACATTTAAAGTGGCATCATAGGGCTATAAGTCTTTAGTAAGCCAAGGACACTGCCTTTTGATCAGAAGAGAGGATTAGAGGGTATGTGCTTCCTTTTTTAGTAGGGCAGGAATCTCCAACCCAAAGACAGTATTAGGCAATCTAGATTAACTTTACATGCTAGGAATACTCCATCACAGATTTTAGTTAATAAAAAAAGACTAAAATAAGCTTTTTACATTTTCTACTCTTCAAAATAGGCATTTAGATTTGATTGGCTCTTTCTACAATTGTTAAATTATAACAGAAAAAAACTTCTTGATCTCATTGTAGCTGAATCCACAAGATTAAGGCCCCTTCTACATTGCCATATCATCCAGATTATCAAAGCAGATAATCCACATTATCTGTTTTGAACTGGATTATATGAGTCTACAATACCATATAATCCAGTTCAAAGCAGATAATCTGGATTTTATATGGAAATGTAGAAGAGGCCTCAGTTGCTTTTTTAACAATAAACAACCACGTCACATTTGTTTTGTTTTCACTGAGACAGCCAATGTCTGCATATGATGTCTACCAGGGAGAGATTTCTGACCCACACAACATACCTCCAGCATAAAAGTTAGTAAGATAATAAAAGGCAAAGACAGCTAGAAACAGAAGTTTCCACACTCAGGTAGCAAAGCCTGTGCTTGTTTACTGTCAGTCTTTCAAAAGAACCCACTCGGAGAAGTGTATGGGGAAAGGAAGTGTGACCGTTGCCTGTCATTATGTCAAGCTCATCACCGGAAAATCATCTTCCCTTGAAAATAATCAAAAAACAAGCTGCCTAGCAAATATGATCAGAACTACTGTTCCATTTGTCACTAGATCACCTGATTACTAACGCTGCGAATGATGTCTATACATTGAATGTGCATGTTCTGATGATGAGATAGACATCAATGTGCATGTTCTGATGATGAGATAGACATCAATATGTGTATCTCATCATTGCTTATAGGAACCCCCGGTGGTGCAGTAGGTTAAACCCCTGAGCCAGCAGGACTGAAGTCTGACAGGTCGCAGGTTCGAAGCTGAGGAGAGTGCAGATGAGCTCCCTCTGTCAGCTCTAGTTCCTCATGTGGAGACATGAGAGAAGCCTCCCATAAGGATGGAAACACATCAAAACATCCAGGCATCCCCTGGGCAACGTCCTTACAGACGGCCAATTCTCTCACACCAGAAGCAATTTGTAGTTTCTCAAGTCGCTCCTGACACGATGAAAAGAAATCATTGCTTATGCGATTCATTGATCAAGACAATTTCTTATTATTTCAGTACTCTAGTTAGTATGTTCCTTTCTGATGTCTGTTATTATCAGCCTTTAGTTTTTTTAAAAAAGGCAAAATGTGTTTACACTGCTGCAGATTGGGATTACTTAGGTCTGGGGTGGGCAAAGTGCAGCCTTCGAGCTGCATGTGAGCCCCAGGACTGTTTCTATGGCCTTCAGCTCTATCAGACTCTCTGGACTGCCAGAGAGGTGAATTGCCTTTCCTCAAAGTCACTGGGAGTGGCAATCTGCCTTTTAAATATATTTATTCTATTTATTTATTTAATTTTTATTCTACTTTTCTCCCAGTATGGAATCCAAGCATGGAGGGGTCAACATACAAAATGCAATTAAAGGAAAGGATAGTAAAAAGTAAAGGTAAAGGTAAAAGTTTGCCCTTGATATTAAGTCTAGTTGAGTCTGACTTTGGGGGGTAGCGCTCATCTCCATTTCGAAGCCGAAGAGCCAGTGTCATCGGTAGACACCTCCAAGGTCATGTGGCCAGTATGATTGCATGGAGCACCGTTACCTTCCCATCAAAGCAGTACCTATTGATCTATTCACATTTGCATGTTTTCGAACTGTGAGATTGGTAGTAGCTGGAGCTAACAATGGAAGCTCACCCCGTCTTGCGGATTTGAACCTCTGATCTTCCAGTTAGCAAGTTCAGCAGCTTAGCAGGGTTTAACCTGCTGCACCATTGTGGCCCCTTTCAGTACAAAGTAGAATGGGTTAAATATTAAATAAATGTATTTTTATATTGCTTACTGTATTCATATGTTTTATTTGTTTTACTGTGCTATTGTTTTGTGCTTTGGTTTTTATTTTATTGTAATATGCTGTTGAGCTTGGCCTCATGTAAACCGCCCTGAGTTCCCGTTGGGGAGATGGTGGCAGGATATAAATAAAGATGATGGTGATGATGATGATTATTGTTAAATAAACAATCATATTGAAAAACAGAACTTTTAAAGTTTTTAAAGTCTATTAGCATGACTGAGTGTGCATCTTCAGTGTCCAGAAATTGCAAAGTTGCTCTGGAGCGGTGTATACTGGATCAGTCCTGCTGGAGGCTACACTAGACATCCAAAACGTTTTGGATTTATTTTTTTTACGCTCAGATAAAAAAATGCCATTGTTTAATTCAAGTTTTTCCCACTTTTGATAGGGTTCTGCAGCTTTGACCCATGCAAAAATGGAGAGCTTACTGCACAGCTTTGAATCAAATACATATTTTTAAGTGTTGGACAAAGATGTCCAATCTCTTATGTAGGGGAACTTGCACATGTGAAAGACACAGCTAGGATTCTAACTGGAATGTTTATTGCAACCCTTTAATGAAAGGTAAGTGGAGATACGGTAAGCCATATGTCATTATATGGCTGGATTTGATGGCTCATTAACACCTTCTCATCTTGTTTGGAGCCACTCTGTGAAGCATTTGCAAGTAGGAGAACATAACTGATTTGACGTATTTTCACATTTGAAGATGTTGCTCTGAGTACTAAGTTGCTCCCTGGTTTTGCTCAGTCATCATCTTGCCTTTTTAAAAAAAGACGATGTGTACAGAGTTCTGCTTGCAATTACAGAGAATGCAATGAAATGAGTGCAACAGAGGAGAAAATGGAGCTGTACATTTGGAATTAAGCTAAAAGTCTGTCTGATGATGAATGAGCCAGAACAGAAAAATAGCTTCCCCTTCCCCCATCTCCACAGCTGTGCTTTGCTTTGCAAGGCAAAAGAACTCAAGAGGTATTTAACAATTGCTGACTATTACACTAAGAAAGCACTGTTTGGATCACTAGATATTCTAGTTTACAAAGAAAGCAAGCTCCAGTCTTTGAATCGCTTCATTTCATCAATTCTGATTTGGAGGCTATACTTTCGTCCTTTAAAATATTTAGTTGTACACAAGGGTTACTGATGATAATGAATTACACTTCCAAGAAAATCTAAATTAATCCAGAATTTTTATGCTTGTGTCATGTCTTTGAATGCTCACCAATAATAAGAAATTTACTGAATAATTAAGGCCCCTTCCACACAGCCAGATAATCCAGGTTATCAAAGCAGAAAATCCACATTATCTGATTTAAACTGGATTATCTTAGTTTACACTTTCCTTTTCTTGTCAATTAGCTGTTGGATCTCATTGTCATTTTCGTCAAACCAATCTTGATGTTTCTTGGTTTGATATCCAATAGTTCTTGGCTGTGATGATGGAGATCTTCAGTTTATTCCAATGTTCCTCAACATTTTGGGGGTGTTTTATGGGTAGTGCTACTTGGAGAAGGGCTCGTTTGGAGGGCTCCTGAAGGGCTTGGGTGTTCATTTTGTGCCTTGTCTTTCTTCTGTGGAGTCTGCGATTGGAGGCGATCTTGATAGTCATCATGGATTGGATTAGCCCATGGTCTGTCCAGCAGTCATCAGCCCCTGTCATGGCTCTTGTGAGAAGCACATCATGGAGGTCTCTGGCATGTATAATTACATAGTATAAGCGGTGCCAGTGCTTTGACTGGGGGTGCTTCCATGATGTCTTGAGCTTGTTTTTCTGATGGAAGAGCATGTTGGTGATGATAAGGTTGTATTCCACAAATATGGTGAGAAGCAGGATGCCATTTGAGTTGCTGTTTCCAACCCCGTCTTTTCCTATGGTCCCTGGCCACAGGTTGAAGTTTTGTCCGACTCTTGCATTAAAGACCCCCAGGAGGATGGTTTTGTCCTCCTTAGATTCCAGCAGTCACTAGCCAATCCCTCTCCAATGCCAGACATACAGCTTAATGGTGTAACATTAGGAAATGTTGACCATTTCCACTACCTTGGCAGCCACCTCTCCACTAAAGTCAACATTGACACTGAAATACAACACCGCTTGAGCTCTGCAAGTGCAGCATTTTTCAGAATGAAGCAGAGAGTGTTTGAGGACTGGAACATCCGTAGGGATACCAAGGTGCTTGTTTATAAAGCTACTAGTCGTCTCCTGCCACGTGTTGCTGTGGCCAAGTCTATGTATATGTGTGTGTGTGTGTGTGTGTGTGTGTGTGTATATATATATATATGGTTTTGTGCATGTGTTGTAGTGTATTTTTTTGTGTGTTTTGGCTTTTTAAGTCCCTTCCGCTGTGCTTTTTAGTGTTTTTATGAGTGATGGTCACTTATTGGCCCGATCGGTGTATTGTGTCCAAATTTCATGTCAATTTGTCCAGTGGATTTTGAGTTATGTTAATCCCACAAATGAACATTACATTTTTATTTATATAGATTGTCTTCCCAACCCTGCTATATGCCTGAGAAATGTGGACTGTCTACAGATGTCACATGCAAATCCTGGAACAATTCCATCAGTGTTGCCTCTGAAAAATCCTGCAAATTTCCTGGGAAGACAGGTGGACAAATGCCAGTGTGTTGGAAGAAGCAAAGACCACCAGTATTGAAGCAATGGTCCTCCGCCATCAGCTCCGCTGGACCAGCCACGTTGTCCAAATGCCTGAACACCATCTCCGAAAGTAGTTTCTCTTCTCCAAACTCAAGAATGGAAAATGGAATGTTGGTGGGCAGGAAAAGAGATTTAAACACAGAGTCAAAGCCATCCTTAAAAACTATGGCATAGACAAAGAGAATTGGGAAGCCCTGGTACTTGAGCACTCTAGCTGGAGGCCAGCTGTGAACAGCAATGCTGTAGAATTTGGAGAGGCACAAATGGAGGGTGAAAGAGAGAAACGTGCCAAGAGGAAGGTGCATCAAGCCAACCCCGAAAGGGACCACCTTCCACCTGGAAAAAAATGCCCTCACTGCTGGAGAACAGGTCAAGAATAGGGCGCCACAGTCACCTACGAACTCACTGCCAGTACACCGAATTTGCAAGACAATCTTACTCGGTCAACGAGGGATCACCTAAGTAAGTAAAGTAAGTAATTCTACACTGCCATATAATCCAGTTCAAAGCAGATAATGCAGATGTTATACAGCTGTGTAGAAGGGGCCTAAGTTAGCTTGCAGATAGGGAATGCTAGCCATTTTTCTAATGCATTAGCCAATCACACAAACAATCTAAAATGAAGTACTCTAGGAAAATCCATGATTCTATCCTTCTGCTAAATATACAGATTGGCTTTTACTTCCAATTAGTCACTTGAGTTCTTCAAGCACTCTGGCTTAATTGTGCGGACTGAACTGAAAGAGTGCATTCGTCAAACAATTATTCCATGGCTACACTCTCAGCTTCCCTATGCTATTGGAAAACTTAAAAGAATTACTACTTTATATGCTGCTTTTAATAGCTTTTTCTCAAAATGGTAAACTGTAGGTTTCTGGAATCAGAACTGTGTTCAAAATGTCAAATATGGAATTAAGGATTAAATTGCCCTTTTGACAAGGAGAGAGTCGCAACAATAAATGCACTAATAGTATTTTCCCTCCCGCTTCTCTTCCACAAAAAGAAAATAATTGACTGTCTATTGCTAAATATGTCATATTTCACATCTCATTTGTGTCTACCTTGCACAACCAGCCTGACAGAAATGCCAGTTGGAAATAATTGCATTGTGTCATAAGTTCCAGTTGGGATATGGAAGAGATGGACAACGTAGTGACGTGGTCACCAAATTATTAGCTAGAGTTCAGTTTCTTTGGAATGGGATAGCACCAGGATATGTCAACAGGCAGTCTGAATGCTGGTTAGTCTTTCCTCCCATTCCCTGGGTGAAACTTAAAGTGGGCTTCCTGTAGCATAAACTACTGGGACATGCCCAGTGCTGTTACTACTGGATATGACAGACATCCTGGTCCCTGAACTGGTATCTTGAAGTCATAACTTTTAAATCTAATGCAAGATTACAAGATGAGATATACACTGACCATTTGCACTACTACCATCCCAGCCAGGCCCGTAGCCAGGATTTTGATTGGGGGGGGGCTGAGTCTGAGTGAAAGAGGGTCTACCCTAGCAAACCTTTTGTATCGTTACCCCAATACCCCCATGCATATGGGATATATTGAGTATGGTGATTAGATCATGATATAAATAAACATAACAATTTAAATAATGCACCAGTAAGGCCTTCTCGTGGACCACCATGAGAATTACGGAGGGGGGGGGCTGAAACCCCTCGAGCCCCCCCCCCCCAGCTACATGCCTGATCCCAGCCATTGCAAAGGCAGAAGGGCATTCTGACCATCAAATGAACCCAGATTGACACTGGCCAAACAGCCACATTTGCCATCCCTTCTCATTCTCCTTGTTGAGTTGGCCAATGGGTGTGACATGGTTCCTGCTGGTTACCTGGAGTTATGTTGCTTGAGATACCAGAGCAATGAGAGGGAGAGGTGGAATCACCTTCTCCTCTCCCATTCCCTTCTCTAATTGCTTCATCACTCTAACCAATGCCACACCAAGTGACAAGTGACAAGCAGGACACATTTATGCCCATTGATCCCTATGACAAAGAGAACAGGAAGGGACAGTGAATGTCATCCCATGCCCCTGGGTCACCTGAGCCCAGGGAACATGAGATGACTGTGTACACATTTGTAGCCAGTTCCATCTCTGAACTGGCCCCACTATCTAGTGCAAAAATTTGATTGTCTGTATTAAATTGGATTGAATTTATTAGATCCGTGTCATGCCAAAAATTTGAGGATACAAACTTTCACCTCATAATTTTTTGTAAGTTGTGTAAATGCCATAACTCTTTGTGACATAGTTTTAATTCACAGAACAAAGCAAACAAACACTACCGGGAGGTGAAACCAAACACATTGCCATGCCTCTAAGCCAATCAGGGCTGAAGAAGGGGGGAGAGGAGATGGAGGTGGAGCCACAGCCATTGCTCTTTAAATTCCTGAACACCACACCACAAACCCCATTTGCAATGGAGCAGGGAAAGCTGAAAGAGCTCCATGCCACACTGGGTTCAGTTTGTACTGCAAGGAGAGTAGTATTATAGGCAGGCTGGGCAGACTAGCATCACGCCAGAGAGAGAGAGAAGGAAGGAGACTAGCTTACTAAGTTTTAGCTTCTTTTTTTCCAAATTATTTTTATTGAGAATAAATTGTCTCCATTAGATTGGAGCGAGTGAGAGAGATTTTTAAAATCAAGATAAGTTTACAACTAAAGTGTGAGAACAATTTGTGAAAAGAAAGTAGGAAGGGATAGAGAAGGGAGGCTAGGGAATAAATAAAGGTAAAAAGAAGGGGAAATAAGTGGGGTGGGGGGAGAAAAGAAAAATTTTTTTGGAGGGACTAAACAAAACAAACATAACAAAACAAAGCATTAAAAAAAGAAAAAAGAGAGAAAGGGATATATATGTGTGTGTGTGTGTGTGTGTGTGTGTGTGTGTGTGTTGTGTTAACACCTCTTTGCAATAAGCTTTCTGTCAATCTGCCGTCTGGATTCTATTTGTCCTTTAGCCTTTGAAATTCTTTTATGCCTCTTGGACATAAATGTCTATGTTGTCTTTTCTAATAAATTCAATAATTTTTTCCCAATTTGTTTTTTGTGTTTGTATATTATTGTCCATTAATTTTTGCATGAGCAGATCCATATTCATTATGTCCCAAACTTTTACTAGCCAGTTTTCAATTGTTGGTGTTTTGTTGGTTTTCCATAATTGTGCCAGCTTAAACCTAGTTGCCGTTATTAGGTAAATAAAGATGCTGTTTGTGTTATTTTCCATTTCAAAATCTGTTATTACTAGTAGGAAGTATTCTGGTTTAAACTCAAAGCTTATTTGTAAAATCAATTCTATCTTTTTGTGTATCTGCTGCCAGAAGGATTTGATTTCCTTATACTTCCAGCATGGGTGTATGAGGGTGCCTACGCCTTTCCCGCACTTCCAGCATTTGTCACTAATTCTACCTTTGTTAATTTTTGCTAATTTTACTGGCATTAGGTACCATCTGTAGAACAATTTATACCAGTTTTCTTTGAATTCTGTGGAGTATGTTAGTTTTAATTTTTTTTGTCCACATTTCTTCCCACTCTGATATACTTATTGTTTTACCTAGGTCTCTGGCCCACTTTGTCATAACGTCTTTTACCTGTTCTTCTTCTGCTGACATGTTAGTAGTTGTTGATAGATTTTTATTTGTTATTTTCATCTATATTTTTAATATTTTATCCCAAAATATCTTTTTAATTTCAAAGCCCATTTTCCTGTCTATCATAAAGTTTTCTTTTAGCTTCTTTAGCTGAGGCTGACTCGAGTCCACACAAGAGAAAGAAGAGAAAAGCTTTGCATGCTGTACTGCTTATTCTTTTTTGGAGTGAGTGGGCGCTTTTTGACTTATGACTGTTTGATCACTTTGCTGCATTTTAGAAAATCGTTGGGGGGTCCTGGGCTGCTGAGTACACTGCTGACCAATTTCTGTTGTTTTTTGCAACATTTTCTAATGCTACTGCTATGCTATCTGTGTGCCAAAAAGCACACAACAAGTTGTTTCACTCAGGTACAAGTCAAAGCACTGAGTCCAAATCCTTTTGGGGGAAACAAACTATAAAGATTCCCTTTGTTTTGGGAGATCTTATTCTTGTTTAGTAGTATTTAAAGAAAAGCAATAGCAGTTCTAGAAAGTGTTTTCTAGAATTCCTAAGGTGTCTGGGTCATATCTAATATGATGAGCTAAGGTGGTGGAGGAGGCTCCACAGGACTTGGGATGGCTCTTCTCCATCTGCAACTCAGACTTATATTAGCAGGCCTTGCAATACGCTGGGTCTTGGAATAGCCACATTCCTGATGGAGGAGGAGGCCTCACCAAAGGCCTCTAGCACAGTAGTTTTACTCAAGCAGGCCCTGTCCTGTGCCTGGCAGAAGAGGAGCCCCCTCTCCCACTCTCCGTTGGCCTTCCCCTAGTGATGAGGTGCATGGAGAGGTGAGTGGTTTGCCCCAGGGACAGGAAAGAGAGCGGGAGGGAGAACAGCCAGGGCAGGGCCTGATTTCAGCCCTTGCCGAGGCCTCTTCTGCCAGGTGAGTGGCTCACCACAAGTGGAAGGCCGACAGAGAGTGAGAAAGAGAGGAGAATGCAGAAAGCAGGATGGTGGCATTCATCCATATGAACAGCAGGATGGGTTCTAAATCAGAACCGGACCAGCTCAATCCTACCCCCAACCCCTGAAAGGGTTGAGATGCTCTGGAGCTTTAGAGAAGCTCTGAAGCATCCCCTGACTTTACCTAATATGAGACAAGCTGGATTTTATGAGGATTTGTCCTACACTGTGAACAAAATGGCCTTGTGCATTATCTAAATACTACAGAGTAACCTTTTGTACATTTATGGTATATGTGTGGTCAATGCAAAAGAGGCCACAGGGGAGGTTTTTTGTTGTGCTATTTCTTCTTTACCTCTGTAAAGAAGAAATAGCACTCATTTAATCCTTCTCTCTTTCTCTACCCTTATGAGGCACCTTTTTTCCTTTCTTACCTCTCCTTCTAAAGTATTTGAAAAGTTTGAGGACTCTGCAGAACAAATTACCAGGCCTACCTTGTTTCTTATGTCTAGGACAGGTCTTACCACATGTGGCTAAAAATAGTACTATAGGCTATAGACAGATTTTTGTTAGTTGAAAGAAATTAATAATTTTCAAGAAACATAACGCAGAGATGCAGAACACTGGGATTTTCTTAGCATTCATGATAGGTTCCAATTACTAAATTTCATGTCCCTGGAGCTATGGCAAAGCATGCCCATAATGTATGTGTGTGAGCACATACACAAAGTTATTAGTATAAATACTTGACATATTTTTAGAACAGCTAGAGGAACATCCGTATGTTCATGTTTTGAAATGCCAGGTTTCTCATTAGTGAAATATAATGCTATGGCACTATAGGAGGTAACTATAGATATTTGTAATGTCTGAAGAAAAGATGACTAAGTAGAAATATTTGGACTATGGTTCTTTTAATATAGAGAAAGAGCAGTTGTCTGTGTGTGCATGTATGTATGTGTATGTAATAGTACCACATCCATTCACATAGTCAAATATCAGCGACTACTGTTTTGAACATCTTGGCCTGAAGTCTCTCATCCAATCCAAAGCATGTGCTCATTTGACAATTTTGCATGTGGTATGACAAAAACTTTTTGGAAGCATGGCTTTATTATATGGTGGGTTTAACCATTGTATAGTTATAGTTAGTTGCATGCATCTGTGTTAACCCTGCTCTTGCCCCTTCCTCTATCACAGGCAGGACATGTAGGAACAAGGGAGAGTGCCTTCTCCGCTGTGGCCCCTCGACTTTGGAATTCACTACCTGGTGAGATCAGACAACCCCCCACCCTAGCAGCCTTTAAGAAAGATCTGAAAACTTGGCTCTTCCGATGTGCCTTTGGAGAGTGACCATTTAACCCCATTTCTGTTTATTCCACCTACAGTGTTGCCCCTATGATGCACTTTCTCCCATCCTAAACTGAAAACCTAACCCCACTGTTAATCCTTTTGGGCTCCTCTCAAATGCGCTTTTTCTACTCCTACCTCATCCAGGGTTTTATCATTTTACTTTGTCCATGTGGCCTGCCCATTGCGTTTTGATTTTATATTATGTTATTTTGCTTTGTTTACTCTATTCTGCCATTGTATGTATTTTATTGTGATGTAATTTTGTTGGTTTTTTGTTTGCATTTTGTATTTTATTTTGCTTGGCTTCACGTTAGCTGCCCTGAGTCCCCCTCGGGGAGGTAGTGGTGGGGTATAAAGATGATGATTATTATTATTATTATTATTATTAACTGTGCTGTTGCAAATTAAAAGAGTGGTGCATTCTGTGAGGATTCTTTTCATGCATAATTTGATGAGATTATTTGTATATACCCTGTCACCCTGAGTAGAAAGGGATTTGGGATTAAACCCATGTAATTGTGTAATAACAACAGGCACTTAGAGGAGTTTAGGAATTATAATTTAAGAGAAACGAAGACTCTTTTATTATTGTATTTTTTAAGAATAAAAGACAGGTATTTTTAGAAAATATTCAGAAATGGAAAATTAACCAAAAACTGGCCCTGATGTGGACCAAACACAGCCACGAGACAGGGCAAATGAGAGCACACACCAACAGAAGAGTCTTTTCTTTTTTTAGAATATTTTTTGTATTTTTTTTAAGAATAAAAGACAGGTATTTTTAAAAAATATTCAAAAATGGAAAATTAACCAAAAACTGGCCCTGATGTGGACCAAACACAGCCACGAGACAGGGCAAACGAGAGCACACACCAACAGAAGAGTCTTTTCTTTTTTAGAATAATTTAAAATAATATTAAAATAATTAAAATAATATTAAAAATATTTTAAAATGGAAAATTAACCAAAAAAATGGCCCAAATGTGGACCAAACACAGGCAGGACACAGCAAATGAGAGCACACACCAACAGAAGAGTCTTTTCTTTTTTAGAATATTTTTAGAATAATATTAAAATAATATTAAAAAATAATATTAAAAAATGGAAACTGAACCAAAAACTGGCCCTGATGTAGAGCAAACACAGGCAGGAGACAGCAAATGAGAGCACACAGCAACAGAAGAGTCTTTTTTTTTAGAATATTTTTTGTATTTTTTAAGAATAATATTAAAACACTATTTTTTAAAAAATATTCAAAAATGGAAAATTAACCAAAAACTGGCCCTGATGTGGACCAAACACAGGCAGGAGACAGGGCAAATGAGAGCACACAGCAACAAAAGTCTTTTCTTTTTTAGAATATTTTTTGTATTTTTTAAGAATAAAAGTATTAAAAAATATTTAAAAATGGAAAATTAAGAAACAAATTCACAAAAACCGAAGTAATGAATCCAAGCAAGGAATATAAGCAGCACTAAGCACAGCAGCAAGGAATGAATCCAAGGAATGAGCAAGGAATGAATCCAATCCAGTTGCTAGCCAAGCCAAGCCAACCCAATGCAAACCCTCCCGGACCTCTTCTCTCTCCCTCGCCCTCTGCAGCAATGAGCTGTACGGCCGCGCGGAGCCGCTTTTAAAGGGCTCGCCGGCCAATCAAAAACAGCCACGGTGCACTGCTTGGGTGCTTGGGAGCGCCGGATTGGCTCCCAGGCACCAGCAGCCTCCATCCCATTAACGAAACGAGCGGAAGCTCGTTAAATCTATGGGGGTTGCCGGTTCGATATTTTTAAACCCTTCCGGGTTTGAAAATGTGTTTTGATATCGCTTCGTAAATGCTAAAATTAACGAATTAATAACGAATTACAAAATTAACGAACGAAACCGCACAGGCCTAGAAATTATGTGTTTTTCTCGAAGTGACACCCAGAAATGGATAAACATGGCGATGCCATTTTCCTGATAGACCAGAAGCGAAATCGTACCTATTTTTTCTGTTCAATGCTTCCTCCACCCCCCCCCCCCCCCCCCCGCAAATCTCCCTGATGTACTTAGTCAATGAAATGTTTTGTGAAGACTATCGTGTAACAAAGTGACAGAGTGGGGGTGGGGAGATGCATCCAAAGTGCTAGAGACTGCAAAGTAGCAACTTGTATGATAAATAACAGTAGTTAATGGCTGGAGTATCCTGTATTCTCATTCGGTCAATTTCTTTTTGAATTATGGTTCTGGCTCTAGCATTTCCTAATTGATTACTGCACAAACAGGCCAAAGAAGAACATTCCCTAGAGGAAAGGAGAAAATAGGATGTATTGGGCCCTTAGTCCAGGACTATGTGGAACACGGGAACCATGAGAAAGGCTGAAGAAAACCCATTGGGAGTAGTGGGAGCTGAAGTCCAAAACACAAGGAGAGCCCAAGCTGGCCCATGCCTGCTTTAAACATTCAATGGAAAGCTATCAAAACACATTCAAAGCTAAATAGCCCAGCAGCCCCTCACCTCCTTCCTTTTACATGTTTTTAATGCTTAACATTTATTTATATCCTACTTCTGGATGTTATGTTTTGTGTGATTTTAGTTTTGTATTTTAAATTAAATGTGCTTTGATTTGTATTGTATTGTGAGCTGCTGTGGGTCTCTTAGGGAGAAAAGCAGGGTATAAATAAAGATTTATTATTAGTATTCCACACAAAGAGGAACCCCCCCCCCCCGAAAACCAGGCCAATATTATGTAGTCTACTCACCTTGCTGCCGTCCCTGACTCCCTCTACTGCAGCTCTGAAGCCCAGGCAGCCTCAGAAGGCAACTTCTCCAGCTCCTGGAGCCATCTGCCAGAGGTGGAACTGGACAAAATGGGAAGCCACAACCAGGAAGGCTGAGTGGAGACAGTGCCGCTCCATCTGCAAAGCCCGTAGGGAGCCCGGCTCGGCTTCTTCCTCCTACCCGGCCTCCCGTTCCTCCTTCAGACACCGCTTACATCAATGCCCAGCTCTCCCTCATGCCGACGCCTCCAGCTACCCCTCGGGGTGAAAAAAGCGGTATACAAATACTGTAAATAAACAACGAAGTCCCTCCCAGCAGGAGGCAGCATCACTTCCTTGAGACGCCTGACTCCCCCTCTACACACTACAAACTACCGGCTCCACTCACCTCCATTCCCTGCCATTAAAATTTTAAAGCGTTCTTGCTGCAGCGTGCCTGGCCCACGGGCTGTAATTTGAGGACCCCTGCCCTATATTATAATATCTAGCACATCAGTAGAAATGAAATAAAAATCAAGTTTTGATCTTGTGGTACCAATTTCATTACTTTTAGAAGATATAGCTCTAACCAGATCTTTTTTACTTTTTTAAAAAAAGAAAACTACAGATTAAAGGAAACTGAATATGACAGTGAATACATCCCAATCCACTGATGTCTTAGAAGCAGAAAAGACCTTTCCATATGAACATTTGTGGCCCTTCATTCCTTTCTTCCTTCAGGAATGAAGATGATATACAGCATGATGAGAAACATTTTGATGAGAACCCTCCACAGTTCAATGATTTCTTCATAGATTAAACATGAAGAATTTGAGACTGAAAAATGTTGAATGTAGGAGAGAGCAAAACTGTCAGTTTCACCCATCCAGGCAGAGGGCTTTGAATACAGAACTGCTGGAAGTCTAGCTTTGAATCTGTGTAGTCAACCATATACCGTAGGTGGTGCTGAACTAGAATTCTGACAGGTTCCTCATTTTGAATAGCTACATGGCAAGCAGGTACATATTCCTCATCATACTGGAGATACTTGTATCTGTTGAATTTGTCCAATACAGGGGGCTGAGACATATATTCAGTTCATTTTTGATAAGATCCTTTACAGATGTTGTCCTACATTTGAGAGAAAGAAATTGAGGTTTTTAAAACATTTTATGTAGAAAAAAGCAAACAAAAGACTCATGCTTTGTTAGAGAAAGACATTTGCATTATTTTACATGTCCAATAGAGTCTTTCTCTTGAAAGGAGTGCTGGCACAACCCCCATGAACAAGACCTGTGTTACACCATTAGGGAAGACATGGACTCGAATGAAAGATGTCTTGAAAATTTGTACAAGGATAATAGGCATATTTCATTAGATGTCTCCTGAGCACATATATAGGGGGTGAAACGATAGTAATTTCTAGGACAGTGGTCCTCAACCTGAGGTCCCCAGATATTTTTGGCCTTCAACTCAAGAAATTCTGATAGTTGGTAAACTGGCTGGGATTTATGGGAGTTGTAGGCCAAAAACATCTGGGGACCCCAGGTTGTGAACCACTATTCTAGGACATGTTACATTCAATGAAAAACTGAAAGGAAAAAGCGCAGAGCACGTTGAAGATATGCCACAATCTAATCAGGTCCTCTAAAACACTCAAAATTAAAACACTAAAAGGACTAAAGCACGCATTTGGAATGCTGGCCAACTCCACTTGTACTATATGGCTGTTGCAATACATCTTAAAGGAACACCGGCGCCAGCCACTTTTAATGTAACTGTTGTAATTTTTATTTATGTTTTAATTAATTATGTCTTGTTGACTGTTCTGTTATATTTTTATCTCAATGCTTACTCCTTTGTGGTAAACTCACTGTATTTATTTATTTGTTTGTTTGTTTGCTATATTTGTATACCGTCCCTCTCAGCCCACAGGCGACTCAGGGCGGTTAACAAAGGCAGCAATTCAATGCCAACTACAGTTTAAAAAAACACTGAAAAACATTAGCATAAAACACAAAATCACAATAAAATCAGTTACCACATAAATCATAATTGTCTTAGTTAAAAGCGTTGTCCTATTTCATCATCCAATCAGTCCATATTCCTATGTCTGTTACACTGCATTGCCAAATGCTTGCTCAAACAGCCAACTCTTAATTTTTCTCCGGAATGCTAAAATGGAGGGGGCCAATCTAATGTCCCTAGAAAGGGCGTTCCATAGCCAAGGGGTCACCACTGAGAAGGCCCTGTCTCTTGGCTCTTGTCCATGCCAGACAGGTTTGTGATGCCGGCGGGAACGAGAGCAGGGCCTCCCCAGACAATCTTAAAGTCCTAGATGGTTCATAAAGTTCATATTATTGTGCCCTATTGTGTATTTTGATGTTTTGTACTCACTTAGGCATTGAATGTCTATCTTCTTATGTGTAAACCACATAAGTCCCCTCGGGGAGAGAGGGTGATGTAGAAATAAAGTATTATTAGTATTTATTATTATTATCTAATGACTTCATCACACAGGACTTTGGCAACATCCTAGGATGCTTTCCCACCAGTCCAGCAAGTGATGGGTACACTGCCCATCACACAATGTCACTGGACTTCCGACAGAGGCCCCACTAACAACTGAAGTGAAAGTATTGTAAGAAGCTTCCCTCCAAACACAGAAGCCTGCCTGTGTTGTATTGGCTCCAACGGAGCCAGCTTGGATCCACACGGCCTTGGCAACGCTTCTCGCATGTGATGGGGAAAGTGGCACCATGAGGTAGCAATGCAGAGGGTGATAAGGTCCTAAGAGAAACTGGAAAGGTGAAACAAGACTGTTTGCAGAACCCTCTGTGTGTGTGTGTGTGTGTGCGTGTGCATGTGTCTTTCCTCAAAAATAAGCATTTAGGATGCAAATGAGGGCCTAAAACAGAGGGGTTTCCTGGAAAACAAGATTAATGTTAACCATGATTATCAATCAGAATTTACTAGGTGAAATAATCAATTTGTTCATCGAAAAAATAGACAGCTCCTGGTAAACCCCTCAAAAATACCTATTTGCTAACTTTTCTGAAATAATGTAACGGAAAGGGGCCGCGAGGTTGGTTTTTTGTTTTTGCGGGAAGGGGTCACCAGAAATTCACAGCAACCTTCTTGACTCTCAAGATGACTTTACATGCAAGGATCTTGTATGTAAGGATGTTGTTCATATTTCAAAGGATGGATGGCTGTCTAAGTTTTGACTAAGATTAGGAGAGCCAAACGTGCCTGCCTATCTATCTATCTATCTATCTATCTATCTATCTATCTATCTAAACAATTCTCATGACAAACTGCAGTGGTTGCAGCATATACCTTTAGGGGGGTACAAAATTTGAAGAAGAACAAGAATGCTTATGATAAAGGCAAGTAAGTAATACTGGTAATTGTGGTAATACTTATGATGTTGAAAGAGGAATTTCAAGATAACTTCTACAACCCTCTTAGTATTTTGGCGCAGATAGTTCTCTGTAAGGATGGGCAAATCTGTCATGTTTACTTTCACCCCATTCTTATTTTTAAAGTTATTTCCATAAATAAAAAATACTGTGAACATTGGTTAAATTTAATATTGTTTCATAGCAAAATTTCCTTCATTTTCTCAATATTATTTCCAATGTCTGCTAGAAAAATAGCGGAAGTATTTCACTTCCGATTTTGCTTCTAATGAATTTTGCATAGTTCAGCAAACAAATGCAAGATTAAAAAATATTTTACCAATTATTTTATTAAGATAATATGAAGGAGCCCCCAAGTGGCACAGTGGGTTAAAAGCACTGAGCTGCTGAACTTATTTTATTTATTTATTTACTTAAAAATTGTATATCCTGATCTTCTCTACCTCTGCAGAGGGACTCAGACCAGCTAACAGCAAGAATTCAATGCTGACTGAAAGGTCACATGTTCTAATCTGGGCAGCGGCGTGAGCTCCCACTATTAGCCCCAGCTTCTGCCAACCTAGCAGTTTGAAAACATTCAAATGTGAGTACCACCTTGGTGGAAAGGTAATGGCGCTCCATGCAGTCATACTGGCCACGTGACCTTGGAGGTGTCTATGGACAACACTGGCTCTTCAGTTTAGAAATGTAGATGAGCACCAACCCCCAGAGTCAGACACGACTGGACTTAATGTCAGGGGAAAACCTTTACCTTTACCTTTAATATGAAGTATTGATTTCCCTCAAAATGAACGTTTTCTCGTATATTTAAAATTTTAAAAGCAGACACTAATGTTGCCATCTAGAGGCAAGCTGGCGAAAACGATGTTTTTTGAGGACATGTTGCATATACGTGAAATTTATGCAAGCTTGACAGGTAATACTAAAAATAATTTAGATTAGTTGCTTCCTGAAACGGTTTACATTTTCAAATTGTAAATTTATTTTCTCTGTTGAGCTTTTCAAGTAGCGCTGTTCATTCTGCAAAAGATGGAAAGACTTCCTTGGAAATGTGGGTTGTAAACTCTGCCTCATGCCTAGTCAAATTCTGTTTAAAAGGGGATAAGTCAGGAGTATCTTCAACAACTGCGTAAAAGGATAATGCTGAATAAAAAAGGATTTTATGCAGTATAACTTGTCATGTGAGAAGGGGGGGGGGCATTCCTTTCTCTGAATAACTATTGAAGCTTCAAAGACCACGTTGTCTTTTATATCTAGTCACCAGAAATCTTTTCATACCTGCTTATTCGTGGAAAACTGAGATTGCATGAAGAATGCAATCACACAGATTCAATGGCTGATCATGCATAGCCTTCCCTCCACAAATGAAGCTGAACCACTCTATATCTGTCCCATATATTCTCCAAGAGGAGCTGTCATCATAACAGTCTCCACTCCAGAAACCCCAAGCAGGCTTGTGCACAATCCCATTTTCAAATTCTCATTCCATATTCTAAAAGAGCCCTTCTGTTAGAGCTTAGAGACATTTGCCTACAGAACTGAAATTCATAACCATGCTGGATTAAACTGAGCCCTTAGCTTCTCACACTTATCAATAGTGTCATGTTCCCTTCGGTTTAAACCCCTTTGATTTTCTTAAGGCATAATGTAAACTGTCACACCCACCACAAGAGAATGACAGATTTGCATTGTTATTGAATTCTGAAGACAGGTAAGATTAAATTAACTGAACTGGAGATCATTTCCCATTTTGGCAGAAAGGCGGGAAATAAATCCAACCAATAAATAAACTAATAAACTAATTATGGTTATAAGAATAGATTTAGAAAATGCATAAAAAAATAAACAAATTCCACTTTCAAATTTTGAGGTTTCAACTAGAAGAATGCCACAAAATTCAAAAGTTTTTATCACTTCCCCTTATCTAAATTTCTTCTCCCTTTTCTTTCAGCTCAGATACATGGGATTAGAAATCATTGGGTTGTTGTAGGTTTTTTCGGGCTATATGGCCATATTCTAGAGGCATTCTCTCCTGACGTTTCGCCTGTATCTATAGCAAGCATCCTCAGAGGAGTGAGGTCTGTTGGAACTAGGAAAATGGGTTTATATATCTGTGTAAAGACCAGGGTGGGACAAAGGAGTCTTGTCTGCTGGAGCTAGGTGTGAATGTTTCAACTGACCACCTTGATTAGCATTTGATAGCCTGGATGTGCTTGGAGCAATCTTTTGTTGATTGTTTTCCCTCTGCTGTTTTGCTGTTTTAATTTTAGAGTTTTTTAATACTGGTAGCCAGATTTTGATCATTTTCATGGTTTCCTCTTTTCTGTTCAAATTGTCCACATGCTTGCGGATTTCAATGGCTTCTCTGTGTAGTCTGACATGGTGGTTGTGAGAGTGGTCCAGCATTTTTGTGTTCTCAAATAATATGTCGTGTCCAGGTTGGTTCATCAGGTGCTCTGCTATGGCTGACTTCTCTGGTTGAAGTATTCTGCAGTGCTTTTCATGTTCCTTGACTCGTGTTTGGGCGCTGCGTTTGGTGGTCCCTATGTAGACTTGTCCACCACACTCAGTTGGAGGCAGAGCATAAAAGTGGTGATTCAAATCTCATCCTGCCTTTTTCTGACCCTCTTTGAGATGCTTAATCCCCATCCACCTAGTGATTGTTACACAGTACTGAATTTGCTAATCATTTTAATGACAAATAGGTGTTTGTATGTTTATAATAGGGGCCTTCTGGTGGCACAGTGGGTTCAACCGCTGAACTTACTGACTTAAAGCTTGGCGATTTGAATCTGGGGAGTGGGGTGAGTTCCTGCTGTTAGGCCCAGCTTCTAAAAACATGCAAATGTGCGGGCCCTTCCACACAACCTTATATCCCAGGATATCAAGGCAGAAAATCTCACATTATCTGAGTATGGACTCAGATAACCCAGTTCAAAGAATATATTGTGGGATTTTATGCTTTGATATTCTGTGATATAGGGCTGTGTGGAAGGGCCCTCAGTAGATCAATAGGTACGGCTTCTGAGGGAAGGTAACAGCACTCCATGCAGTCATGCTGGCCACATGACCTTGGAGGTGTCTATGGACAACGCCGGCTCCTTGGCTTATAAATGGAGATGAGCACCAATCCCCAGAGTCAGACATGACTGGACTTAATGTCAGCGGAAAACCTTTATCTTATCTTGTATAATATTTGCTAGACCAAATTATCTATTTTACTATTTCCTGGTTTTCCAGGCAGTTGGTGTCGAAAGTCAGTTTAATTTTCAGTATAAGCCAAAGAGGCCATTGCTAAACCGAAGCTGCTTGACAGTCACCATAAGGAAGGGCAGCTAGCTGGGCTGGGTGGGAGACTGAAAATACAGCATTCTGGGAAATGTAGTTTGGGAAGGTGAGGCAGATAATTCAAAAGGCCCTGCCCTTAACTACATTTCCCAGAATGGAGTGCTCAGTATCTGAAAGCCCAATGAGGACTGCAGCAGTCAGCTTTTTAGAGTCAGTCTAATAATAATACATAAAATTATTGAATCTGCAAAGAGGACTAAAGTAAGTAAGTAATAGTATAAATCTGTGCTAAGTTGAAGTTCTATGGTTAATTGTGTGTCATATAGACACGCACTCTAGAGGATTGCTGTTGTGGCTTTTTGAAGATAAATGTTTTTTTGTCTGCACTTTAAAAAATCACCAAAAATCAGTAAATGTGTGAATCTTTCTGAAACATCCAGGGATTAATGCCCTGGTTATCTTGTACATTGTACATAAAATTGAAGCGGATAGCTCTTGTAGGCTGGGATTTCTGGGGGTTGAAGTCCAAAACACCTGGAGGCCCAAAAGTTGAGAACCATTGTCCTAAACACTGGCACATTCACTTGGAACTTGATAACATAGGTACTGCAAGACCAGCAAATGCATCTTAGTAGTGAGTGTGAATTAGTTAACTTCCAAAATGGAGCCTCCTCTCTCAATTCTTCAGTAATTTAGCAAACTATTCAATGAGAATAGCATATATATTCGATTGCTGCAAACTTTGATAAAAAATGAAACTGTACAGGTATTTTAATTTCTGATTTATTTTAATTTCAGTCCCTAACCTAATTTTCTAATTTTCTCTCGAACTCAAAGGCACAAAGCTTTGGCCATCGTTAATAATATTTGCCATCTTGGCCATACTCTTGGCCACATATGTCCTCGTCTGTGAAACATTGGAGGGGTTTGTTTTTTTTCCGTGTCAGGATCGACTTGAGAAACTGCAAGTCGCTTCTGGTGTGAAGGTATGAAACTGTGCATGTGTTGTCAAGTCACCTGCCAATTTATGGTAACTCCATGCATTTCATTACATTTTCTTAAGCAAAAAATACTCAGACATGATTTTGCCTGTTCCCTCCACACAAATATAGCCAAGAGCACCAACTATTTATTGATATCTGCCTTCTGCATACTAACCAGAGCTGACCTGGTTTAGCATCAAGATCAGATTAGAATTGGTTACTTTAAGATATTTAGCCCTGTGCTTTGCAACCAGCAACAGCAATTGCAACTGGTTTCTTGAATTTAGTTCCATCTAGTGCCAACGTACTTTCCTCCCTCATTCTCCGTTTCCCATAATTTTCCCCTTGTGTATCCTATTGTATTTAAATTGTAAGCTTGAGGGCAGGGACTGTCATATTACCTCTCTTGTAAGCTATTCTGGGAGCCTTTTGGCGATATCTTGGGGTAGAAGTGTTAAAATAAATAAACTATGTCTGCAAATTGCTTCAGGAATCCAGCTAAGTGATGGGAAGGTGGCCAGAACATGGCTTGATTAGCATATTGAGAAGACATAAAAACCTCTCTTGGACTGCAGTCTTATACTCTGCTGCATAGTTTTCCATAAGCAATCCCCTTTCTGGTTGGATTCTGCTAAGTTACCATTACAAATATTCCTGGCAAGCATGTATTTGTTTAAAAACTTGCGTTAAGAATTAGAAAACACCAAAGAAATTTATTAGAGACCTTCATTAAACTGTTTGCAAGAGGATGTGGAAATCTCATTTTAGAGCAAAATTTGCCCAAATCAATCTTCATTTTTAAAACTTACATGAGCATTTTATTAAAGTTCTTTATTATAATCATGAGCGTATACTGTCTAATGATCTTCTCCTAGCACATCTAGGGAAATTTCTAATAGTTGCAATGATTCTCAATGTGCCCATATTGAGAATCTTCAGAGAAGACACCATATTAGATGAGGAGGCTATGTGCACATCAGAGCTGACACAAAGCTCCTAAATATCAGGACTGATAAAGGACTTTCATTTCTACTCTTAAATTAAAAGCACAGCCCACATCACAGTATTTCAAGCTGCATGGATAAACTTGTGATATCCTTCTCACTGAGGACATTAGTGTACTTGGGTTTTATTCTAATCTTTGAAGGGGCTTTCTGTAATTTTGAGGTCTATTCCCAAAATACACGTAGTGTTTTGAACAGCTGCCTTAAAATTCAGACTAAAACCCAGAGCAGATCAGTCATTCCAGTGACATGGAATTTATCAGTCACCACCGCCATTCATTGTCAATACTTCAAGCACTAGAGTAGCATAGAGTAGAATTTTGTTTCATAATCCAAAAAGGCACACCTTTTATATAATCCTTCTACAATACCTTCACCTATACAGTTGCAAATTCTGGCCAGCATCCTGTTAGTGACCTATGTAAGCATAAAGCCAATGCATACCTGTGTATTTCTTTTATTTATTTATTATTAATTAATTGTCTACATTAACAATTAACAAATTGTGAAGAGAACCATAGTATAGTTCTGCCTGTGGTACTTTTATACTATACCTACCGATATAGAATCTTCCCTTATGGAAAGAGTAAAGACAAACAATTAATCTATTGATTTTGTTATTAAGGTTTAAAACAAATCCCTAAAGACCTCATCACATTTGCCGCCGTAATTGCCACAGATTGTGGCAAATCTGGTGGTGTCCAGCAGGGGGCATGGGGAAACCCTTGTCCCATGCCCCTTATCACCCGACTTGCTCCTAATCTCATTCCACGGGGGGAAGCTTCTGCCACCCAGCTTTCCCGCATTGTTGCTAATGCAACATGGCAGAAAAACACCATAGCAGCAATGGCAGCATACACCAGTTCCTCTCTTTTTGCTCCATGGAGCCCCGCTCTATGTAGCTATATGTCATGGGATGGGGGCATGCAGGCTCCGATGGGGCAAATGGAGAGGAATCGGCATATGCATATTTTGATCAATGTGCTGATGTCATCAGTCCAATACTGCTTTTGGTGAACCATAATGCAATAAAGCAAAACTGATATGCTGTGGCTATTATTAAATTGATCCCATTCAGAGGAAAGTAAATTTTCTTCCATTAGGAGCATGTTGGAACTCATAGAACTATCATGGATCTTCTGGGGAGGCCCTGCTCTCGGTCCTATCTCCTTTGCAGATGTGGTTGGTGGGGACAAGGGACAGGACTTTCTCTTTAGTTGCCCCTCGGCTGTGGAACTCCCTCCCCATTGATATTAGATCAGCCCCCTTCCTCCTAGCCTTAGAAAGAAAGTGAAAATGTGGCTTTGGGATCAAACTTTCAGAGAATAATTGTAGTGTAATAGATGGATACGAAATATGTGCAACGACTACTGGAATGGCCTGGATTATGACTGTGGATGGATTGCATGGTTTAAATGGTGGATGCAATGTTTTTAAATGTCTTAATGTGCATTAATTTTAATTTTAATTTTATGTTGTTTTTATGGCATTGAATAGTTAGTTGTCTTCATAGAGTAAAGCTGCCTTGCGTTCCCTTCAGGATTGAGAAGGGCAGGGTATAAATATGGTAAATAAATAAATAAGTGAGTAAACATCCTACAGTAGAAGAAGGCTAGAATTTTGTGGAGGACTCATATCTTTGTAAGTGGACTTATCTCTGCAGAAATTAAAATTGGGCCATTCCATAAGATCCATATCCAGTCAAAGGCTGTTGTGAAATTACTATATATATAGGAGCCACTGATGCACTGTTACCAATGTGCCTTGAAACTGGCGGGCCATCAACACAGGCTCTAAAATGTGTGCCCTCCTGCTTCTTTAAGCGGGGCATCCAGACAATGCTTCAGGTAAACGTTAATGGTTTTGGGACAAAGCAGGAAAACTCTGCTTTGTCCCAAGGTAATTTGTCAGCTGCAAAGATGCAGACCTTTCAAAAGACTCATGTCTTTCTGGTTGTGGGGGCTGTGTGGATTGGGCCCGGGGATTGTGTTGCATGACTTCCAGTCCCAGTGTCTTGGCATTTTTGGGCTCCTGGAGCCAAGAAACTCAAGACAGACCCCACCTCCTCCCAAAACCCCTTTAAAAGACTTTTAAAAAGAAAAATAACTCACCCGGCCTCCATCTCCCCTTCCCCAGACCTCTCTTGAGTCGTACTAATGACACTCCTGGAGAAGGGGGAGGAGAAGGGGAAACTCTCAGGGCCCCTTTCTACAGACCATCATTAGTATGATCCAGGAGAGGTCCGGAGAAGGAGAAATGGAGGCTGGGTGAGTTATTTTCCTTTTTAAAAGGCTTTTTAAGGGGTTTTCTTTTGTGTCTGGGTGCCCTGCTAGAAATCCCAGCAGGGCATCTGGACCCCCTCCCCAGGAAAGCATACACTTTCTGGGGAGGGGTGGACTTCAGTGCAAGTACACTCGATTATAGTGGTGTGAAAATTATTTCTAATGCCTTTCTTGGTATCCACAGAGGATGACATGAGAGCACAGTTCTCTCAAATGATCATTTTCAACCCATTGACAAGTGGAGAGAATGAACAAATATAAACAAATCATCCACAATGATTGTTTTTAGAGACTGCCTAACCTTTTACTCCATTTGCATTATCTTGAAAGGATTTCTTTTTGTCTGCCACTGGGCCATGTAACTAAGCCTAAGAAATCTCCTTTGATGAAACTGAATTTTCTCTGCCAGATCTTTATGTATGAAAACATGGTTTTATTTATGTATTTTAGTGTAATCTGTTCACATCTAGTAAATTATAATCATTATCACCATCATCATTTCTTACCCACCTCTTCCCATGGACTGAGGTGGGGAAAAACAATATATATAAATATTTCAGTTAATATTGAATATATTGAATCAATACATATTAAAACAAACATAATTTAAAATTCAAACTAAAAACATCTGGATTGGCCTTCTGGGAGAGAGTGATCGTTAATGCTGTCTTAAGCTCAGACAGAGTATTTAGATGTCGAATCTCTTCCAGTAAGTCATTTCACAATCTAGAGGTACCTGAAGAAAACATCTTCTGGGTGACCATTGCCAATCTAGTAGTGGCTGATTAGAGTAAACAAACGTTCCCCAGAAGACCTGACTGTATGGAGAAAATTATGGAGGAAGAAATGATCTAGTACAGGGGTCCTCAAACTAAGACCCAAGGACTGGATATGGCCCTCCAAGGTCATTTGTCCGGCCCTCTCTCAGGGTCAACCTAAGTCTGAAACAACTTGAAAGCATGCAACAGCAACAGCAATCTTAACTCATCAGCCAAAAGCAGGCCCACACTTCCCATTGAAATACTAATAAGTTTATATTTGTTGAAATTGTTCTTCGTTTTAATTATTGTATTGTTTTTAAGTGTTTTTTTGCACTACAAATAAAATACATACAGTGTGCATAGCAATTTATTCATATTTTTTCAAATTATAATCCAGCTCTCCAACAGTTAGAGGGGCTGTGACCTGGCCCTCTGTTTAAAAAGTTTGAGGCCCCCTGATATAGGTGACATAGACACAAACCACATAGGGTTTTGAAGGTAATTATCAACACTTTGTATTTTTCCTGAAAACTAATTAGCATATAATATGCAGATAACCCTCTGTACCCACAGATTCTGCACTCACAGATTCAGTAATCCATGTTTTGAAATATTTTCCCCAAAACAAAAAATCAAACCTTGGTTTTGTTATTTTAAATAAGTGACATTACTCATAATAAAGGGATTTGAGCATCTATGAATATGGTATCCATGTGGGATCATGGAACCAAATTCCAGCAGATAAGAAGGGGCTGTTATATAATACATCATGATGTGCCACATGAAGATGCCTTGTTGAGTAATACCAAGGGAAGATTTAAAATCAGAGGTCCATTCAGATTGCATTTGCTACCTTTAGATAACTTACTCAGCCAGGGAATTGGGAGACATTATTTTGCTGGACAGCCTAGAGATCAACTGATAGGAATCATTTTGTCATTCTTTAAATTACCAACAAACTGAACTAGTCTTCAATTAGAGACAATGGTTCAGAACCTCCCTGTTACCGTAATGTGATTTATTATTTCTCTTGGGGCAAAGCTGGACTGACATGACACTTTGAACAGAATAATGTGAAGACCCAATGATCATTTGTAAGGATAAGGATAGCCACAGGGGACTTTACCATCAGGAGACAGAGAATGGCTCTCAGCTCATTAATACCAAGTATTTATAAGGCCACCTGCTTGAGTGGAGTTAAATGTGAAGCTGCAGGAAATCATAAATCATGTTCAAGGGTAGAAATACAGACACAGTTATAGACAAGGACCAAGAAGGTAAAATAAATGCAAAATATGCCATACGATTTTAGACATGGTATAACTTGAAGACCAGGTGCCACCTCAAGTCCATTTATGAGGCCTCAGTACATAAGGTAAATAATTTAATTTCATTATTTTAAGTTAAGAGCCCCCTGGTTGAAAAGAGGTGTTTCTGAGGCTTAAAACAGGGGTTAAAATCAGAATTAAAAGTTTCATATGGATATAGAAGAGCCTTTCTAATGAATTAAACTCAAAATCAAAATGGGTCACATGAAAGGAAGAAAGTACAATTTACCAAGGTTCCATGGAAGAGCAGTACAGTCCCCTACCCTTAACCATTATTCATCCCTATAAATAGTGTTTAGAAGCCAGGGCTCACAAGGATGTCATCTATATAAATAAAAATGTAATGTTTGTTTGTGGGATTAACAGAACTCAAAAACCACTGGACGAATTGACACCAAATTTGGACACAAGACACCTAACAACGCAATGTATGTCCTTCACTCAAAAATGGATTTTGTCATTTGGGAGTTATAGTTGCTGGGATTTATAGTTCACCTACAATCAAAGAGCATTCTGAACCCCACCAACGTTGGAATTGAATCAAACTTGGCACACAGTTCTCCCATGACCAACAGAAAATACTGGAAGGGTTTGGTGGGCAATGTCCTTTGGTTTTGGAGATGTAGTTCACCTACATCCAGAGATCACTGTGAACTCAAACAATGATGAATCTGGACCAAACTCTACACGAATACTCAATATGTCTAAATGTGAACACCGGTGGAGTTTGGGGAAAATAGAATCTTGACATTTGGGAGTTGTAGTTGCTGGGATTTATAGTTCACCTACAATCACAGAGCATTCTGAACCCCACCATCGATAGAATTGGGCCAAACCTCTCACACAGAACTCCCATGTGGGCCACAGCAACACGTGACAAGGGACGGCTAGTATCAGAATATTTTTTTAAGTAGTATAACAACCCCACTCAAGCTTCACTTAATTTATGTATAATCTTGAGAGTATAGGGTGTGTGTGTATCTACTAACTTTGTTAGCAACAAAAGCTTAGACCTTTTCAGGACCTTTACTGACCTGCCATAGCAACATCCTATGGAATCCTGAGGTTTATAGTCAGTTGTAGGACATTGGGGGAATCTGCATTATAATTCTGAATACTTAAAGGCCAGTCCCACGATCCCTAAGGATGCAGTCCTAGCAGTCACAGTCCTCTTACTGCATTATGAGAAAGCTTACACTCCAACATTTTCCAGGTGAGAAATAGGATGTGTGTGGCCAAGCAACATCAGTGTGTGTTCAAGATAGCAAAAATTATCAAGTGAAGGAGAACTCATAAGCTAGGAGAAGCTGAAAAAGTGTGCTTTTGTCCAAATTGACAGGGAAGGGCTCTGTCCACTTCTTGGTTGCTTCCCTTGCTGAGGCCGGTTCCATACAGGCCTTTAATCCACATCCAATTGGGTTTAAGAAACTCGATTTGGCATGGATTAGAGTCCATACACCTCCCACCAAAATGCACACTTTTTTGGAGGGTGGGTTCTAGATGCCGTGCTGAACCTTCCAGCAGGGCACCCAGATGTTAAAGAACCCCCCCTCCAAAAAGGGCTAAAAAGAAAAAAAAACTTACTTGTTTGCCATTAAAGTAGTGCCAGAGTTCTCCTGGCACATAGAAATGACATGCCATTACTACATATAACTCTATCACACACCTTTTATCTACTTATACATGTTGTATTTCTTTATAATTATGATTATAATTATACCTTTTTTCCCTTCTTCCCTTTACCTTTATTTAAAATAATGATAAGAAATATGCTTAAAGATGTTTTTGATTTTTTTTCTTTGATTGTATATAATATGACATACTCTTTTGTCTAAGATGTTGTAAAAAGGGGGAAGAATGTATGCTTATGCATTTTGTTTGAGAATTTTATAAATAATTTTTTAAAAAAAGAAAAAAAAAGAAATGACATGCCAGGAGAAATGGGGCAAGGAGCAATTTTCCTCCTCACCTTTTCTCCTGTCATATAATTTCTACATGCCAGGAGAAGTCCGGCACCACTTTAATGGGGGCCGGGTAGGTAATTTTTACTTTTTATCCTGGGGCGGGGGGGAGGGGATGGGTGCTGTTTTCAGTTTTCCAGCCTGGAAATTCCAAGACAACTGTTTGGATTGGGCCCGGAAGTCACACAACACGACCCCTGGGCCTAATCTATACAGGGCCTAAACCTGGAAAGACCCGAGTCTTCCCAGGTGTCAAATTAATTCAGGACCAGGCAGGATTTTCCTGTTTTGTCCTGAATTAATTTGCATTTACCTAAGGCGTTGTTTGGATGCCTCAGTTAAAGGTGTGCAAGCCCATGCATTTTGGGCACCGTGTGGATGCGCCCTGAGATAACTGAATGGAAACTACTTTTGCAGTTTGGACTCAGTTGGCAAAAAAACTGAAATAAGCTAATGACAAAGCGAGGAAGTGGGAAGAGATAAAATGACATTTTAAAAGCATTGGAAAATAGTACTACAATACAGGATTAAATTAGTTGCACCAATACTGTATAATGAATGCAATTAGGCACCACTTGAATTGCCATGGATTAATTCTATGGAATCTTTGGGTTTGTAGTTTGGTAAGGCACCAGCTTCTTTGTCAAAGAAGGCTATGATCCTGCAAAACTGAAACCCCTGTGATTCCATAGCATTGGGCCATGGTAGCTGAAGTAGTGTCAAACTGCATTCATTCTGAATTGTATAAGCACTCCCATTGCCCCTGTCAAATTGGGGCAGTTGATGGGTATGTGAGAGGGCCCCTTGTCTGGAGCCACCTTTGTTATTATGTGAATTATTTAGGGTTGTCTTGGTATTAAATGGCCAATTAAAGACACTGAGTCTATACAAAGTCTTGTTCCCACTGGCAATCAAAACCCCTGAAACCAGTTCATTCAACAACACTGACAGCACTTATCTGCATTTTTGGATTCTCTGTGTGGATTTAACTATAAGGGACTGTCATTTTGAGTGCTTTCACGTCAGGATATGTCATTGCATCACTGATATAAAAGGATATGAAATTATGGGATTAGCTACTCTATGTCTATTATTATTGAGTGGAGGTGGAAGGAACATAAATCTGAATAAGATTTATATAGCTACTTTACAAGGACAAAGAATTGTTCCAGCTATAATAGACAAGTACTTCTGAGTGTTTCTAACCTCATCAGGTGACGGATGTGAGACAGGGTAAGGCATGATCCCCTATCAGCAATAGGGGCTCCCTAGGCTTTCCAAAATTTATTTTTCTAAATTAATATTTGCTTATTTAATTCATATTTTCCTTTCTCCCAACATGGGATCCAAGGTGATGTACAACATTTTGAGAGCACAATGTTGTTTTAAGAAACTGTCCATACAAAAGTTAAAGCACCATTAAATTAAATTTCTATTTTCAAAAACCCAAGTTAAACAGTGTTATAACCAAATTAAAAATAGTACTAAAAGATACTTCAAAACTTAATAAAATGAAAACACACACACACACCCCTTAAAAGATTTATCTGCCAAATACACTAAAAACGTAAATAAAAAGGTCTTTCCAGCCTTGCCAGAAAGCTGTCACAGGCTTTCTGCCTAAAATACAAAGTGTATACTTACTAACCTTAGCTCTGGAAGTCTCCTGACAGCCAAAAGTAATGCAGGCAATTGACAAGCTGTTTTCTGGGGGAGAATTCAATGAATTTCAGACTGCCACATGTTTCCTCAGTCAATCAATATGAAGGTTCCTGGGTTCATATCTACCTGACTTCTTTCTATTTGAAGGAGGTCTGCATAGAAATAAGCAACTAGCATAGACTAACCCTCCTCACATTGGCAAGACCTGCATCAAAAAAACCCACTTGATTTCAGTGAGGATTATAATATTTATCCATGGAACGAGCTGTTGGAAGAGTGGTGGCAGCAGATAATATTACTATAGGTTGAGCATCTGTTATCAAAAGTTTCCAAATCCAAAATGGTTATAAATCCTAAATTGAACACATGAGAGCATTCAGCTTTGCTTTCTGATGGTCCAATGGATGCAAGCTTTGTTTCTTGCATAAAATGAATAGGTAAAGGTAAAGGTTTTCCCCTGACATTAAGTCTAGTTGTGTCCAGCTCTGGGAGTTGAATAGGTAATTCAATCATTTATACCCTATGTGTATAAGATATAACCAAATTTTGTGTTTAGACTTAGGTTCCATCTCCAAAATACCATTATGTACCTAAGTGCAAAAACAGACATTCCAAAATCCAAAAAAATCCAAAACACTTCTGCTACTGCTGCTACTACTACTATCAATAATACGCTACTCCCATGTGTAAAAGTCCACTGCCTTATTTTTTTCAGTAACAGAATGTGAACTATTCATGATTAGAAGTAGGTGCAAGAAACTTGTAGCACACTAGTTGTTGTTGGATTCCAGCTCCCATTGTTCTTCACCACTGACATTGAGAAGGCTGATAGGAGTTGCAGTTCAAAGAAGCTTGCAGGTGGCCAAACCTCCATGTGAAACAAATGCTTTTCAAGAAAGGCATTTTGATTTAACGTGGAAATGTAGTTTGGGAAAACACATCATTTCATTGGCAGCAAATAATCACATTAATGGCATAAATTAGCTAAGTGTAAAGTAAGTCTTTGGCATATCTCTGCCAGAGTTTTCTCATGTGTTCTTAATAACTGGTGTAGTTTCAACGTTAACTGTAGCAATACTGAATGCTCACAGCAAGAAAGTTGCAAACCTTCTCAATGAATTTGCTAACACTCTTTTGAAAGCATTTGCAATTCACAGACATAGTAGATATTACCTGGCCAAATGGGTGTGTTTACATCCATTTTCATCCTTAAAAACAGTATTTTATTCCAACACTAACCTACTTATTTTCTTCTTTTGTCATTGCCTATGCTGTTAGGACCAATATAATCCTATTTAAACCCAGTGTATGTATCCCTCCTGGCATGCAATACATAACTGAGGTTGGAATCATGTTGATGTAATGTATTAGCAACTGTACTTCTTCTGGGTTCACAAAGGGATGTTGAGAGAAAGCTTGGGTTCCCAGTTTTAAGTCCTATACTAGGTCCTTTTCTCTACAGCTCAAGGGGAAGAAGAATTTCAATGTCCCTCTGTGGGCCCATTGTGACAGTGCCTTATCCCCTGAGCTTCCGCAGCAGGGGATAAGGCACTGTCACAAGCAATTCTACAAAAAGCAAAAAACGGGAGATTTCTGGGTGCAAGAATATCGAGGTTTTGAGCCAAATATCCGGATCCTCACATGTCTGTATGTCCCTACAATCAAAAATCACAGGATTTTTTATCTGGGTTTGTACCCAGGTTTTTAGATGTTTGTTACTGATTGGTCAGTTCCTGAAAAGAAGAATACATTTGGGTAGAAGGCAAAAACTTTGTTTGTGTGCCAGAAACTTTATTAAATGTGTGGAAGGCACATTTTCTCTGGCCAGGACAAAGTTGTACCCCCCTAGTCAATGTTGTACATGTTTTCGCAAGAAGAGCAATCAGGAACAGCCATGTATAACCCAGGAACAGCAGCCTATTATTTGATGCCACAAGTACACAACCAAATCTGTCTGGACAGAGGGCTAGGCAACCAGGTTCTAAAAATAGTAGATAATGACAAAGTTCTGTTTCTGGCTTAAAAGTGTATGTTCCTGTTTCATTGTGTAGTGCTGACTTGAACAGAAGTAGTCCTACCCCGTAAACTTTGTTTGTGTGCCAGAAATTTTATAAAATGTGTGGAGGTCACAGTTTCTCTGACCTGTACATAGAACCAAACTTTGGCAGTTATCTGCATAACCGAATCTCTGCATATCCGCATCTCGCAGGCCTGTAAAAAATTGGCAGTTTCCAGTGGAAGTCTTACAATGGGAACCTCTAAATCTCACAACAATGCATCAAGGCTTGACAACAGAGTCACAAATCCTGGGACTATCAGGTCTCTCAGTACACTTACCCATTGTCATTGTCTTTCAGTGTGAGAATAAAAACCAGGGAGTAGTGACATTTCACTACATTTCCCTGCCTTTAATGAAGCTTCTAAGTCTTACAGTTGGGATGTGAAGAATATTCACAAATTTCCCATTCCTCGGTGAAAATAGGCATCTCAACATGCTGAGTCCCCACATCCAATAAATAAATAAATAAATAAAGAACTTGTGAGATTTTCACCTTTGTGCAAAAAATGAAAAGAGATTTTTTTTTCAATATATTTTGCACAAATGCACACTTTCTGAAACTTTCTCAAAAGAGTTCTGATATATATATATATATATATATATATATAGATTTTCCCCTCTTGACATGTGAGAATGGAATAAAAAAATATTCGAATCTCTGTCTTACAGTATGATCAAAAATCTCCTCCTGTGACCTGACCATATTGTTTCTTAAATCAAAGCTAGTTCATAGCATGAGCTGTAAGGAATATGATCTCTACCCTACAAACCTGTGCAGTGCAATAGTCTTGTTTTTTCTTTTCACTTTAAGAATATGTAGTTCTTTCAGAATCCCTGGAATACAGCAACTTTGAATTGCAGGAACTACTAGGGGAGAATCTGAACAGCATGGCAGGATTCTGTCTTCATAATGAAATTTAACACAGAGAATATAACTTTGTCATTGCTAGGGGTCTTATTGGAGAAGGAAAGCCTTAACTATTTCAAACCCCTGTTCAGAAAGTACTTAAATCAAACAGGCCTTTATTTTCCAGATAAGTCTGAATATCAGATATAAATAATTTTTGCTGAAAAAAACCCTCACAACTACTACTTGCAGTGAAACGGTAAATCTGTCAGTCCTGAATACTTTTTAAAAACTTGCTTCCACTTCGACATTTTGCATTAAATTAGCGTGATATTGCAGATGCTTAGAATCCATAGGTACATTCATTTGTATCAAGTTTGATACTAAGAACACAAGATGTTATTTTCATATGCAGTAGTATTGTATAGTCCCCTTTCCTACAGAACTGTACTTGTGATTTCATCTACCCTCATCTTACAAAATATGCCATCTCTATGAATTTGCTTTCTGGCCACTCTGAAGGAACTTCTGGTGGAACCAATTCTTTTTAATAGGTTTCACTATTATCCAGATTTTTCTGTGTATATGGTAAGTTCAATAACATATCCCCTATGGATATGAGAGGATAATTTATCACCTCATCACACAAGGTGAATTTAGCATCCTAGCATGCTAACAGTATGCTTCCTTCTTGGAGCCCCACGTCAGTTATCACACAAAATATGGTGACTTCCAGTGAGCTCCATGGAGGAAGAGCACTGGCAGCATGGCAGGACACTTCCCTCAGAACACGGGAGGCTTCCCGTGTTTCATAGACAACCATTACCCTGCTGATTCACCACAGAAGGTCGTGAATAGCCCCATGGGACCTCATCCATGTGATGACGTTCATATTGTATTTTGAAGCTTACAATGGCAGACTATTTTTGTAGTCCAGATTTAAAGGGCATTTCAAAACCCTTTCAGTGTAAAAGGGTAGGCAAATGCACATATATGGTCTTAAAGTATATTTATTCAGGCAGTAATATTAGCATTAGAATGCTTTGTATCGGTAGCTGTGGAAATGCCAAAGTAAAGAGCAGTAGTTTACTCTTCACTGTGTTAGCAACTAATGATGTGGGAGTCCATTGATAATTCTCCCTCAGATAGCAAGAGTTCATTTGAGATGTAACACTGCGATGTAAATAATGAAAAGGATTCCTTACTTATAGCAGTTGTGTAGACGAGGAATATAAGTGGGTGTTGTGTGCCATGTGCAAAAATGCAACAGTTTTCCAGTAAACACATTAATTTATGTTCAAACACTTTTTTTTGGGGGGGGGGGTGTCTTCTTTTGGAATTACATACAATCTTGTGGCAACTGAGCATTTTCTTGACAGGATGTCCTAACGTGTTAAGACACTCTTTTCTTACAAGGATGAAAAATTTCTAAACTTCTTCTTTACTTCCCTACATCAATAGGGATCAATAAGAACAGAAATGACAGATGATATTTCATGTAAAAATGATTTCAGAATGTGAGTGTGCCTTTGTGGGGGGTAGTAAAAGGGAGCAAAGTTTTAATAGTTATAATATTTATATCATAAAAAGCATCAGTACCAGGCCCGTAGCCAGGATTTTGTTTCGGGGGGGGGGGGCTGAGTTTGGTTCGGGGGGGGGCTGAGTCTGAGTGAAAGAGGGTCTACCCTAGCAAACCTTTTGTATCATTACCCCAATACCCCCATGCATATGGGATATATTGAGCATGGTGATCAGATCATGATATGAATAAACATAACAGTTTAAATAATGTACCAGTAAGGCCTTCTCGCGGACCACCATGAGAATTTTGGGGGGGGGGGCTGAAGCCCCTCAAGCCCCCCCCCCCCGCCTACATGCCTGATCAGTACTAAACATAATTGCTAGTATCTTAGACTGCTGGTACTCTAGTTAATTAATGTCATTTCCTCCACCTTTCTGGAGAATGTGTCTCTTGTAGAAGACCCTTAATATCCAATTTCTCCTTCACCAGTTATCTTGATGGACCTCCAAGAACTCCTCCAGGTCAGCAAGAGGGGAGTCTGAGAAGAAGTTCTTGTGAGTGAAGACAAACTAAGTATCTGATGCAGACCATCAGACACAGCAAAAGGCTACATGCCCACAATTGTGAGACATTCTCTCTAAATGAGCCATGTGAGCATGAGTCGAACTGAGTGTTGTTAAAAGCAGGCCACCTCATGACCATTAGACCCTGCTGTTGTGTGTCTTGGATTTAGAACCCTTGGACTGTTCACTGACTTTTACACTTGGATCTTGTTCTGATTTATAATTTCTTGGCCTTGGACTATTTATTATTGCAGACCATTCATGCTCCTAAATTCCTTTTAGAGTAGGATCCTTAAACACTGAGTCATAACTAACATCTCCTGGCCTACTCCTCACCATCGCATCCCATCTTAAGGACCAGCAGCCAGATCAGGGAAAGAAAGTTTATTCAGCTTTTAGTTGTGGCACAGGGAGGAGGATGTTTGTGTTGTGTATACTGGAATCTGCCCTGGGTCCCTTAGGGGAGATAGGGAGGAAGACAAATAAATAATTGTTGTTGTTGTTGTTGTTGTTGTTGTTGTTGTTGTTGTCCTCTCTCACAAGTGAATGAGACTTCAAGAAAGACCCGTAACAGCGTTCTGCTTATGACTGTCACAGGCTCATTCACTTGCAGGAGAAGTGGTGATAGAAATTGTCCATGAACTGTGATCAGAAGCTGGCTGGATCTCTTTCACCTGATCAGCTGAAGGAGCTGCCATTTACAAAGGTTTTCAGTAAGACTACATAGTCGTACTGAATACAGACCTGTTACAGAGCCATTATTCTAGGCTGTGAAGCTGTAATTGCAGCAATGAATAGCTGCCAATATTAATAAAATATATTTGAAACATAATTTGTGAGATCCTAGAGTAATGTATGGAAAAGATAACATCTTGCATGCCCTTCCCTGCAAGGCAGGAATCAGGCCCTGGAGGCACTGCTACAATTCTTTACTCATGTCTGCAAAACTGGATCCAAGACAATTGCTGCCTGGTCATCTCCATGCATTTGCCTGCCAGTAAATGTCCATAGCAGCACCCCAGGGCCTGACAGCTGCCTGGGGGAAGTGTTCTTGGACACTGCACATGAAGCTAACAGAGAGCTCTTTGCAGGAAAAAAAATCCCGACTTACATGCATGTACATCACTATCTGGATTCCAGCCTGAAATACTAATATAATTGCAGTCACTTACATTCAGATGTGAATGAATTTCATTACAAAGTCATGCCTTTGTAGATGAAACTGATCCACAGTTTTACTCTGCTAAAGTAAAGCAAGAGAAGCACAGACAACTTCCTCTTACTTAACAGCTGCTGAAATTGCAACAACCATTTATGGATGGCAATCGTACTTTAAAGTACAGTAATTGAAACAGACTTCTGAACCATGATATTCACTGGTTCATGAACACAAAGGGCAATTTCATTCGCTCGACTTCTGTCTCCCACAATAAATTCAAATTCAGTATCTTCCAGACATGTGCCAAATCAACTCAGCATTCATTCAAGCAGTCAATTTGGTGAGGCTGCAACGTAATGGGCAATTTTGGGCAGTGTGCTGCTGTTACTACAACAGATGTTAATTTGTTCCAAAAAACAAAACAAGAAATGAATGTTGCATTTGAATCCAAATCTCCCTCTTGATAATAACGGCTAAACATAGTTGTTATTGTCAAGTAGAGTAGATCCATTGGATGAATGGGACTTATTAATTCAACATTTACAGTCTATAAGTTTCATTGATTCAATAGAGCTCCTCTAGGTGGAACTGAAATGGGATTTAACCAGAGAAGAATTTGTCATTCAATAAAATCCAGTACTTCAGAAATCACCATGTCATGACATATAATAGTTCTATTACATTCTGTATTGATCAGACCACATTTGAATTAGTTAGTTCTGGGCACCACAAGGACATGTAAAAAAGAATGTGACCAGGGAAAGGTAACCAGAACAATAAGTGGTGGCCAACAATGAATAATTGGGAGGATTTAGATTGTTAAACCTGGAGAATATTAATGGAAGGTATGATGTGAAGGCTGTTCCTATAGAAAGTGGAACAGATCTTTTCTGAGTTGCTGTGACAGCCAAACTTGAACTAAATGGAGGAAATTTCTAAGATGCTAATTTTAGCTAGCCAAAAGAAATATCTTAATGCTAAAATCCTACCGTTACAGCTGACTTGGGATGTGGTGGGCTTATCCTCACAAGAAGATTGGATGCAAATATTTGAGAGTCAACTGTCAGGGATTATAACACTGTATCCTATAGTGCAAATCCTGATGACAAGATGACATCTGGTGTAATATGATTCAATATAGGGGTGTGGTGAATGGGGGTGCAACATGTAAACATTTTGCAATGTACAGCAGTTCTGATGAAAACTATCCCCACATTTGATCCCTGGGGGGGGGGGGGGGGGGGGGGGTGTTACAAGGGGGTTTCTGGTGGTCTTTGGGGTTGCCAAAGACCACCAGAAAACACAAATTTTGATGGTCTTAGGAACTCCTTTGGCAGAGAAGGCTAAAGATCTCTCTCTTTGTCTTTCTTTTTTGGAAATAGATGGTGTATCATCCCACCAAAAGCTCTACTCCTGCTATAATTGGCTGGCCTCTCAGCTGGACTCACAGCCAAGGGGAGGGCTATTTCTGAGATTCCAAGTGGGGAGGGGAGAGTAGGCATGCTTGGCACATGGCAGCGTGGTGCATATACAAGGGCGAAGGAGAGCACACAAGCCTGGAGGAAGGATTTTGCAGCGAGTCCCTCCAAGACAGTGGAAAACGTGCTCATGCAATGTGGGACTGAGAGTGGCCCAGCAGCATCAGGAGAAGGAGGAGCAGCAGCAACAGCAGCGGCTTAAGTAATTTGTAATGCTATTTTTTTTAGGAAAAAAAGTCAGTCTTTCCTTTTGTTGTTTATTAATGGTTCCATTAGAAAATGCATAAGAATGTGGGTGTACTACAACTCCAAAAATCCCCAAATCCCACCAGGATTCACATTGTGCAGTTCAGAATGCCGTTTCATTGTAGGTTAAGTATAAATCGCAGCAACTACAACTCCCAAATGACAAAATCAATCTGCCCACAAGTATTCAACTTTGGGTGTATCAGGTATTTGTGCCAAATTTGGTCCAGTGAATAAAAATACTTCCTGCATATTAGATATTTACATTATGCTTCATAACAGTAGCAAAATTATAGTTATGAAGTCGCAACGAAAATAATTTTATGGTTGGAATCACCACAACATGAGGAACTGGATTAAGGGGTTGCAGCATCAGGAAGATTGAGAACCACTACTCTAAAGCAATCCAAGCATAATCACAGGTAGTATGTCAGAATAAATCTGGAGATAATTTTATCAGTGGTTTGCAGTCCTAGTTTACATCTCAAGACAAATATACACAATGGTTTGTGGTTATCTCATAAGCAGTCAAGTGGATAAGATTCTAGATCAGGATTGTGTAGCATAACTATATGTATGGGATGATGCACTGATTATGCTAAACATTTTTTTCATTTTGAATGTATGTTGTGCAAATGTACATTTCAATGCAACTTCACATCTGCACGTGTAATGGTGCCAACTCCTTATCCTCTGTCTTGAATTTTATACGGACATCATGCTTTGGATAAAAATGCCCTGCTGCTTCCATGGGAGAATTTATGCATATGTAAAAAAGAAAACATTATTGTGGTCCTAGTGCCAGAAAAAAGAAAGCTGGTGAGCCTAAGGGCAGTTTCAGACAGGCTTGAAGAATTCGTGTTTTAAAAATGCAGATCTTCCTGGGGCCTGTTCACACACACCCCAGAAAGCAAGCGCTTTCTGTGGTGGGTGTCCAGATGTTCTTGTGGAACTTGCCTGCAAGAACATCTGGTGGCCCTCCCCCAAAGTCCCCAGACCCCTTTGAAAAGTAAAAAAAAAAAATTACCCAGCCTCCATTACAGTCTTGGAACAGCTCTCCCAGCTCATAGAAATGATGTACCAGGAGTGCAGGGAAGGGGAGCAATCCCCCCCCCCCCCCCCGGCTCGCCTTGTGCATCATTACTACGTGCCGGGAGAGCTGCTCCAAGACTGTAATGGAGGCTGGATAATACTGTTCAAAGGAGTTTGGGGGCTGTGGGGAAGGAGGTGGGTATTCCCACAGTTTTCCGGACTAATTTAGTCCGGAAAACTCTGGGAATGGTGTCTGGACTGCAATCCTGATACCGGAAGCAATGGATTTATCCCACACCTTCCAAGAAGGTACAGAATAAATAAACTATCTAATTAATTCACCACAAACCAGGGTATTCCAGGATATTCCTGGTTTGTGAAGAATTAATTCAGGACTGTCCAGAATGTTGTCTGGACAGCCCCTTCTTTATTGTGGGAGTTACCGCAATAAAGGTTCTGTCTGGACGGTCCTTAAGACTCATCATTGTAATACTATTACATGTGAAACAACCATTAGTTTCAGTTCTTTTTAAAAATAGTCCAATGTTAGCTTTCATTTATATTGTGCAAAGTATCAGAAATGCCTTTTAAACACAGTGAGGGTACCGTCGCAGGAGACATGTTATTAGGTATAAAACTGCAGGTCATTGTTTGCTTCTGTTTTATGTAATTAACACAATCCTCAAGGACTAAGAATTCATTAAAGGGGGATTTCGCTGTAAAATATGAGTCTTGTTTTCTAGAGCTTTGCACTACTGTCCATATAATGTGACTCATTTGAATCTTAAATGTGTCTGGCATGATTCATCTTCGGCTGAATTATGTGGTACCCAGTAATGAAGGGTGAAAGCTACAAATGATTGTGACAGAATATTTCTCTGGGGTATCTAAAAATAAATGACTGCTATGAAAGAACACTTATGGTTTTTATTTATGCATGACATAGCAAATTATTATTTGCCATGAAAGCAAGTTATTATTTCTCAGAGCTTTTAACTAGCCCATCTTTCAGGTTGGCATGATGAAAGCCTACCTGAGTTCTGATCAGCAGCATAATTATCCTTTTGGAAACTTTCAGCTGCCAAATTGGCAGCTTGCATTTAGATGTGATGGAAGTTTACAATATCTCTTGTTATCAGGATGTGATTTGGTTCATGGCCAATACTTACATACTAGGGCTGGGCGGTTTCGTTCATTAATTTCATAATTCGTTAAGAATTCGTTATTTTTCTTGATAACGAAGCGATAACAAACCATTCAGGAGCAACTAAAAAACGAAACGAATTTTTAAAGCTATTTCGTAATTGTTTTGTAATTGTTTCGTTATTATTTCCGTATGTCTGGTGCAAGTTTTATAGTTGTTTCCCTCCCCTCTCCCTGGTTGCAAGCGGTCGGCATTTACCCCACTTCCGGGTCCCTGGCCTCTGCTTAAGTGGATCAAATTCTCCTCTCCTCCTGTCCTCACCTCACCTCGTTCCTCACTCTGGCCTGCGTGCATTGGGCAAAGAGACACAGCAGTGCAGCACTCAGAGACCTGCCTGTTGCCTGCCTAACCTCCTGCCTTCCTGGGCAGGGGTTAAAACTGTTATGATTATTATTATTATTATTGAGAAGCATTGTCAAACCAGAATAGAGATTTCACCCCTCCTCTCTCTCTCTCTTTCCCCCCTCTTTCCTTCTCCGAGGTTAAAACTATTATTATTATTATTATATTATTATTATTATTATTAAGAATGGATGGCCATCTTTCAGTAGTGCTTTCACTGTGCCTTACATGCACGAAGGCAGAAAGTGGTTTGTTATTATTATTATTATTATTATTATTATTATTGAGAAGCATTGTCAAACCAGAATAGAGATCTCACCCCTCCTCTCTCTCTCTTTCCTCCCTCTTTCCTTCTCCAGGTTAAAACTATTATATTTATTATATTTATTTATTATTATTATTATTATTATTAAGAATGGATGGCCATCTTTCAGTAGTGCTTTCACTGTGCCTTACATGCACGAAGGCAGAAAGTGGTTTGTTATTATTATTATTATTATTATTATTATTATTATTGAGAAGCATTGTCAAACCAGAATAGAGATTTCACCCCTCCTCTCTCTCTCTCTTTCCCCCCTCTTTCCTTCTCCGAGGTTAAAACTATTATTATTATTATTTTTATTATTATTATTATTATTATTATTATTATTATTAAGAATGGATGGCCATCTTTCAGTAGTGCTTTCACTGTGCCTTACATGCACGAAGGCAGAAAGTGGTTTGTTATTATTATTATTATTATTATTATTGAGAAGCATTGTCAAACCAGAATAGAGATTTCACCCCTCCTCTCTCTCTCTCTCTCTTTCCCCCCTCTTTCCTTCTCCAGGTTAAAACTATTATATTTATTATTTATTTATTATTATTATTATTATTAAGAATGGATGGCCATCTTTCAGTAGTGCTTTCACTGTGCCTTACATGCACGAAGGCAGAAAGTGGTTTGTTATTATTATTATTATTATTATTATTATTGAGAAGCATTGTCAAACCAGAATAGAGATTTCACCCCTCCTCTCTCTCTCTCTTTCCCCCCTCTTTCCTTCTCCAGGTTAAAACTATTATATTTATTATATTTATTATTATTATTATTATTATTATTATTATTATTATTATTAAGAATGGATGGCCATCTTTCAGTAGTGCTTTCACTGTGCCTTACATGCACGAAGGCAGAAAGTGGTTTGTTATTATTATTATTATTATTATTATTATTATTGAGAAGCATTGTCAAACCAGAATAGAGATTTCACCCCTCCTCTCTCTCTCTCTTTCCCCCCTCTTTCCTTCTCCGAGGTTAAAACTATTATTTAAAACTATTATTTTCACGTTGCGCAACCGCGTCCGCCATTTTAACGAATTGATTCGTTAATATTAACGAAATTTCGTAAATATCAAACTTTTTAAAAAAATTTCGGAATTCTTTTAAATATCGAAACGCAAAAAAACCCAAAAAATGAATCGATTTTAGAAACAAATTTTTCCGTTGTTACCCAGGCCTATTACATACTAGTCTCCAAGTCACAATGTTTCTCACAATAGTTCTGTGGGAAGCAACAACTCAATTTTGAGAATGCTTTGCTTTTTCTACATAACTTATGGCATCTCACATCTAGAACAAGAATTTTTGAATTGTTAAACTAGATGCAAATTGGATGCATGTCCTAAAATGAGAATGGTGAAGCAAAACAAAACAAAATACCACTTTCCTAAGGGTTCAAGTTACCACTGATTAGCCTTGGATGTTTATTACCATTACGCTTTGAATAACTTCCTAGATTTATATTTTTCTGAAACTATCAGAAATAAAACCATTTCAGATAACCTGCTAACTACTCTGGATTTTCTAACTTGTTTTGGGCAAAACACACAGTATTACATATTTACATACAGTGTAAAATGGGATGAGAGAGAAAATGTTAGATATTCATGCTTTTACTGTTGCCGGTTATAAAGGATTCGCTATTAGAAATCAACCTGTTTGCCACCCCTTAAGAAGATTTCAATATAATATCCCACCAGCTGAGGCCACTATAAAGAATCTTAGCCGCCGCTAGACAATATTAGGGTAGCGAGATGGTGTTATATATTATATGTAATGGTAGAGTGTAAAGTACTTGTCTTATATCTATATGCTGCCACCAACCCAAGCTGTCTTAGGTTTTTTTGGAATGCTGCTCTGAGGTAAACATTTCCCTCTACTGTCACCACTGCTCTTCCTTTTACTCCAAACAAAGGATTGTCCGGGTTAGAGTTCTTTTTGTGATTTCAGGATGTTGAACTGACTGAAAATTCTACTCAAGGATTACCGATGGAATGAGTAATGATAGAGGCTTCTTAAAAGTCAAACAGAGAAAAGATTTATTTTATAAAAACAGGCAACTGACTTCTTCTTTTGAGAGGCACAAACGCTTGACTTGTTACTATAGCACAATATCTTAATGGTTGCTTAAAAAGAGTTTCTAGACTTGGATACAAACAGAGCTAATCTCACAGATATAGCTACTGGTTAAAAAAACAAAATCCCTCACTCTACCTTCAGCGAAATAGCAATGAGTTCTTGACTAATCTATCCCAGGTTGTCTTCTGAGTAATTAGCTAACTCTCCCCAGAGTCCTTACAGCTAACTTACTCAAAGTAGAAAGCAAATCCCTTGTGTTGTCTCCCACAAGTAATCAGGGTTCTGCCTGACCTTTCTTGTCAGCTATTTAGCCCTGCCTGACCCAAATGTTCTCTCTCAGAAAAAAACCAGTCTCCAAACCACTTCTTCTCCCTTCAGTTCCCAAATCTCCTCTCTCTCAGAAGCTGAAATCTTTTTCCCTCCCAAGACTTGGCTCCTCCTCCTCTGCTCTAGCCAATCCCAGGAGACCTCCAACTCCTCTGATCTTCTATATATCCTCCCTCAAGATGGCTGCTTTACTGGCAGACACTCTCAAAATGGAGGTTTGCCCTATTGTCTTCCCAGGCTTCTATTCTGGCCTATTAGGTAAGAGTCTTTACACTGATCCATATGAACTCTCTTCATATGAAAATGTATCAATACTTTCCTCTCTGCCTATATTTATCTGTATAATGACAACATAAAAAGGAGAAAAATGAGAGAAAGGGAAAATGTGTCAGCACCTTTAAGAATTCACTTTTTTATTTATTTTTACATCATTATACATATAAGCCCTTTTCTTTAGATATAATGCGAAATGGCATTAAGGCCTTTTGGACCACATTGAAGTAAGGAATTTGTGTATTCTCTATGATCAGTTCCAATTAACAAACCAGGTGAGAAGCTCTTTGGACCAGCTGATCTTGTCGAGTTTCAATGTCAGTCCTACATGAAGCATGTTACATTAATCCAAATAGGATGAACTTAAGGTATGTGCTACCTGTGGACAGATCTGATGTCTCAAGTAATGGATCCAGCTACCAACCAAGGCTGAACTGTGTGAATACACCCCTAGTCACAAGTCTTCACTATGCAAATACAAACCAAGCTCACGGTTGAATCCATGAGCACCTCCAACCTCTGAACCTGTATTTCCAGGAAGAGTGCAATCAAGTACAATCTGAGTCCCTATTTCTACTGGAGGTACTAATGATGTCATCATAATTACTTCTGGAAGCATCCTATGATGGAAGATGGATGGGCATGACATAGGGGAACTTGCTGTGGAGGCCCCTCCTCCAACTGGAGTGGAAGTGATTTTTGACACCATTCTCAATATGCGAGGCTTCCCTTGTTGTGCCGCCCAGGTGACACTCCTCTGTGATATGAGGGAAGTGTCACTGCGAAGGAGTGATGCGTGGCATGATGGATTCTCCCTAGCTGCTCATTTCCACAGCAAAGCAGGATACTTCACCAGGCTAATATGATGAGTTCATAAGTGAATAAGTGAATCACTCTGTTGAGTAAGTACAGCATATAAAGATTTTAGAGTATGAGAGAGAAAAAAACAATAAAGCAGAAAAAAAAGAAAGAAAAAGAGCTAAGACTTGACTGGCTGTGTTGCATTATCAGTCAATCAAGCCTTACTGGACAGAGAACACCATTAGTAAACATAATGAGAATGATATTAGATAATCGCTCAAAAAGGTGACAACAGGGAGTGGGTAATACACAAGCTTTTCTAATTTATTTGGAAATCTTTTTATGAGGGTTGAATGAAAAGTAATGCCTCCACCTTCGTTTCCTGGGTTTGGATGGGAATATTTTAATAAATCAAATGCAGAAATAATCCTTAGAATGTGCTCTTTAACTACCACTATTCACTTTTCAACATAATCACCAGACAATTGGATACATTTCTGCCAATGATGAACAAGTTTTCTGAAGCTGTCACGAAAGAAGTCGACACTCTGTTTCCGCAACCCATTGTGCACAGATCTTCCGATAGCCAAGCAAAGAAATAATGTGACCCACATGTTCTTGTGAAATGCTGATTATGCTTGAAATTTCTCTGAGTGATACAATGATCATCCTGAATCAATCTGTCAACCCTTTGCTTGTGAAACTTGGTGGTTGCGGTCACAGGATGTCCAACTCTTTATTTGTCATGCAAGTCAGATGTTCCCACCTCAACATCTTTAAACTTACTCGCCCAACGCAGCAGAGTACTCACATCAACACAATCACCATAAACAGCTTGCATTCTCTGATGAATCTCCTTTGGGGTGACAGCTTCTGCTGTCAAGAATTCAATGACTGCACGTTGCTTAAGTTGTATTGACCGACCGTCTGAGGAGGGTTCCATACTTCACACTTTAACAACCCAACTGTTCGATGCTAAGGCTTCCCACCAAAATGGAACTGTAGAGGAGAATCTACTGAACAAGCCAGTACCTGCCACATACCAGTACTGTCACCTGTTGAGGAGTTACGAAGGTGGAGGCATTACTTTTCATTCAACCCTCATAGTTTACTGTTCAAAGCAATTAAACAATCTGGATATACCTTTCGGTCATATTATTTTGCAAATATAGTAGAGTCTTGCTTATTTGACCTTCGCTTATCAGACATTCCATCTTATCCGACAGTCTTATCCGACATCCCCCTTTTCCTCCAGCATTTCCCCTTCAGTTAAAGGAGCACTCCCCAACTCTCTCTCCATCCCCAATAAGTGAAAAAGGCAAGACAAGAAGGAGGAGGAGGGAGGAAAAGGGGAAAACAAGCAGGATCAGAAGCGGAAGCATCCTCCCTCCTTCCTTCTGTGATTTCCACCTTTTCTGCATCCAAGCACTTCCTGCTGGGCCACTCTAGCCCTGAGGAGTTACCTTGCTTTAACCCTTTGAGTCCCTGTTGTTAGTATTCTAGGTGTCTAGCACCACATAGGACGGGTAACAGTAGGACCGACACTTATTCACAGTAGGAGACTCCACATTATCCAACATTTTTGTTTATCCAATGTTCTGCTGGCCCATTTATGTCAGATAAGTGAGACTCTGCTATGTGTCAGAACAGCCATACAGTTACATCGGAAGTAGGAAGCACAATCTTCAGGACTATCCTATCTATTCAGTGGTCTCTTTGGTATTGTTCATTGCATGGGAGTTATACAATTTTTATTTTGATTCCAGTATTTCCTTAAAAGTCTAACATTTTATTATCTATACACTATAAGATGAATTGGCCAGGTATTTATTAGATTGTTGTGGTTATTATTAGCATGCCCTGTTGTTTTGGTCAACAGTTAAGTTGAGAAGAACATCAAGGTATCAGGCTGGAAAATTAATCAATAGCTCTGGAAACAGCTGGTTTCTGGACTTGACCTTTGCTGCTCAGGTAGCAACACAAAACACATTAGGCAATGCAAAAGGTTAATGACTACAGTGCTATCAGCTGAAGTTAATGTCAACTAGGTTGTTGCTAAACAGGATGTTAATTGGATAACAGGTGAGCTTCAATTAGAAACATTTTAAATGTGTGTAACACAGTTTGGCTGTAGATATTGTAAATAAACAGTAAGATGTTCAGCCAGCTATGAGAAATCTATTAGTTTAGAAAAATAGTGGTTTCTGAAACAGCTGAAATCTTAAAAGTCATCCTTTGATACATAATTGTTTGGGTATTCAAGTAAGATAAAGTTTAGTTTTAAAAGACTTGTCCAGAATTAGTTCATTAGGGCATGCATAGTCATTGTCCCTGATCTCATTAATTTATTAAACATTATTTCTTTGGGTATCCAATTAACCCACTCTGCCAAAAGAATGGCAATTTCCCCCTTTTCTCCTGTGTAGAACATGCTGTTATAAGTTGAGGAAATTTTGGCCTTCCAGCTATTAGAAATTTCAGCTTCTAAAAATGTTAAGAGGATAGGGGAGCTGTCCTCCTAAACATCTGAAGGTCATATATCCTCTGCTTTGGTATTGTTGCCAATATTTTTTCTTTCACTCCTGTTTTTCTTTTCATTTACTATTCTTTTATTCCTATTTCCACTCTTATTTTGCTGCCTTCGACTCCAACAAAGAGATATAAACTCAATTTAGAAATGAATGAATGAATGATCAAAATCACATTTCCCATAAGAACATCTAGAATATCAGTGAAGCTTACACACATTTTTTCCTACCTATTAAAGGTGTGTGGGTATAACTCAATCAATTCTTTGGCAATGGGTTGTTGTAGATTTATTGGGCTATATGGCCATGTTCAGAGGTGGCCCTAGGTAATTTTCAACAGTAAGCAAACAGTATTTTGGCACCTCCCAAACCAATCACTGATATATATTTTCTGTTCGTCATGGGAGTTCTGTGTGCCATATTTGGTTCAATTCCATCATTGGTGGACTTCAGAATGCTCTTTGATTGTAGGTGAACTATACATCCCAGTAACTACAACTCACATATGTCAAGGTCTATTTTCCCCCAAGAGCGCCTCAAGAGCACCCCTGGGCAAAATCAACTATAGTGCAAATGCTTACTTTGCGTAATGGGTTGAGCTGCCTCTGGCCATGTTCTAAAAGCAATCTCTTCTGATGTTCGTCTAGAACAGGGGTCCTCAAACTTTTTGAACAGGGTGCCAGTTCACTGTCCCTCAGACTGTTGTGGGGGCTGGACTATAGTTTACACGGGAATATTGTGAAACATTTATTTTATATATTGTGAAATATTTATTTCTAATTACAAATAAATGAAATTTTGACTTCAAGCTGTCAACATAGCTGACCTCGGTCTTTTCTGTGCGGCCTTTCTCACCCTTGTTTGGCGAGGCTCGGCCTGGGTCGAGGGATCGACGGATTTCGAAGCCTTGGCCGATATTGATGTTGATGGCTTGGATACTGAAGTTGACGTCGACGCCGGTGTCGATGTTGATGGTACCGGAGCTAACGTCTGCTGGTACAAGAGGTATCGAAGCCGATGAACCCGATTTTTACGGGATTGTGCCGTCAGCGCTTGACAGTGACGACACGAAGAGGTAATGTGTGCCTCACCGAGACACAACAGACAAAGAGCATGCTAAATTAAAAAGAAAATAACACTTTCAAACCAGGAAAAGATTTCTGTTCTACAATTTTATCATTACGTTTATTTATACACCACTTTTTGTCTCCACAAGGAGACTGTGGGCCCTTCCAGACAGGCCCTATATCCCAGGATCTGATCCCAGGTTTTCTGCTTTAAACTGGATTATATGGGTCTGCACTGCCAGATAATCTGGGATAAACAGAAAACCTAGGATCAGATCGTGGGATATAGGGCCTGTCTGAAAGGGCCCTTCCAAACAGCCATATAGCCCAGAATATCAAGGCAGATAATCCACAATATCTGCTTTCAACTGCATTGTCAGAGTCCACACTGCCATATAAGCCAGTTAAGTGGATTTTATACAGCTGTGTGGAAGGGGGCAAAGCAGCTTACATTTCAATACAATTTTAAATCTACAAATATATGAAACATTACAATAGAACTAAATATCATTGCTATTCTTTAAAGCAGGAGGGGTTTGGGGAAAAGAGATCCTGACATTTGGGAATTGCAGTTCTGAGGATTTATAGTTCACCAGCCATCAAAGAGCATTCTGAGCTCCTCCAAAAATGGATCTGAACCAAACTTGGCATATAGAAGTCCCATGACTTTGAGGTAGGATCTTCAACAGATTATGGGATTTGCAGTACCTTCAATTGCTTCAGCTCTGTCATCAAAACCACAGGGCTCTCTCCCACTGCCTCGAGGCACAGCTGCTGGGGGAAGCCTCTTTGGAGAGGAGTGCTGGCACAGCCCCCAGGAGAGGTGCACCGTCGCCATGGCATCTGAGCCACCGGGCTGCCCCTCGAGGCAGGGAGCACCCCCGTGGCCACCTCTTCCCCCGTGTGCTAACACTTGTGTTGGCTCTCTCCCCCCGCTCTCTTCCCCCGCGCATTTGCCAATGCTGGGAGGGGGATGATGCAGGGAGTGCATGCCCAGGGGCCAGTGGAGGGAGCACACTCTCTGCACTGGCCCTCTTCCCACATGCATTTGCCAATGCCAGGGAGCATCTTTCTCCCGGTGTTTGCAAGTGCGTGGGGAAAAGGGGTGGTGCATTCCCTACACTGGCCTTGGATGTGTGCTTTTGGCATGAGTGTAGGAAGCGCCCGCCCAGGGGACGTTGACAAGCGTGTGGGGGGAAGAGGGACGGTGCAGAGGAAGCACGCTCCCTCCACCGTCCCCCGGCCATGCACTTCCTGCACCAACCCAACGCCGGGAGAAGACCAAGGGGTGTGGCGGCCCAGTGCACCTCGCGGGCCGGATAAATGCCCCCGGGGGGCCAGGTGTGGCCCACGGGCCTTAGTTTGGAGACCCCTGGTCTAGAACATAGCCATATAGCCCAATAAACCCACATCAGCCCAGTGATTTCGGCCATGAAAGCCTTCAACAATTCCTTGGCAATTGTTTTTAATCTTAACTGGGATCCTCAATATTATATATGTATGTCTGAATTACAGATATGCTGTACAAGATTCCTATGCATCTTGTATATAGGATGGAGATGTACTGCTAATATTGCACATGAAATTTAACACTTCTTCTCTCAGGGGTAGAGCCCTGTTGTGCTATATGCCAAAGCAATTGACACCTGCTGTGTTATCACCTCAGGCTTCTTGACTAGTGCTGTTTTCAAGCCTGTAGAGTCTAAAACACCACTGTGAACATTATTTACCATCACAATGCCTTCATTATAGGCTACCAAGTTGGCCAGGGAATATTGCCTCCCATCTAAATGCGCCTTTTGAGTGAATCTTATCTCAACATAGCCTCAAAAATAGCCAGCAATAAATGTCAGCAATGTGCATTAATGTATCACAGCGAAAATGGCATTTAAATGGTAGTTGTCTATAAGGTGATTACTCCTCTTTCCCTCATTTATGGCTATTGGGATGAAAATGGCCACACTTGTTGGACACATTTATCCCTGTAAGCCAGTGGTTCTCAATCTTCGTAATGCCGTGACCCCTTAATACAGTGCCTCACGTTGTGGTGACCCCCAACCATAAAATTATTATTATTGCTACTTCCTAATTGTAATTGTGTTACTGTTATGAATCATAACGCAAATATCTGGAATGCAGGATGTATTTTCATTCACTGGACCAAATTTGGCACGAATACCCTACAACAGCGCTCCATGCCGTCATGTCAGCCATATGACCTTGGAGGTGTCTATGGGCAACACCAGCTCTTTGGCCTAGAAATTGAGCACCAGCTCCCAGGGTTGGACTGACTGGACTTAATGTCAGGGGAAAACTTTTATCTTACGTTACCCAATATGCCCAAATTTGAATACTGCCGGCGGGAGAGCGAAGCAGGCGAGGGCGCATGCCGCAAGGCCTTGCGCCAAAGACCCCCGCCTGCTCCGCACCCCTGCCTGCCGGCGGGAGAGCAAAGACAGCCCGCACCCCATGCTGGGCCAGGCCAGGGAGGCTGGCAATGGGCTTCACCGCATCTGGGTTGTCCCTTGTACAGGACAGCAAATGGCACAACTTGCAGGGAATGAGGCAGGAAAAGGCCTTCCCTTCTTCTCTTCCACCCTATGTATGCCAGATAAATCTTTATTCCTTAATACAAATTCCAGCACATTTTCATAGTCCATGAATGGCAGCCACAAAATCGGAGAGCAGCATGAGTGGAACAAATTGCATTTGTATATATAATGCAGTCCCATGGAAATCACTATAATTAATTTTATAACTGCCTTTACCTAGCTGCACATTCATTTCTACACACATGAATTTCCTAATGAGGCTGATGACTATTTCTTATTCTCTTATGGAAGCATTTTATTTATAAATATTAAATTAAAATGGGATAACTGAAGGGAAAAGTGGCAGTCACATAAATACCAGATGAATTCGTTATGATAAGTGCTACTCCAATAAAAACCAAATTAGTCCAATACCAACAGGATGCTTAAAATGAAGTGTTATCAGAACACCTTGCAAGGTATATTCGTGGATCATTTCAAAAGTTTTCAGAGGATATTAAATGCTGGTATGTAAATGTGTGCCCCTACAATGCTTTATTGGAAATATTGAATAAGCAAGTACCCTGCTATGGGATTTTTGTTGGATCAATACGAGAAGTCAAATCCTGTGTGACTAGATCATCATTCTTTACTTTAGAAAACACTGGAGTCTACTTGGCATCATATCAGGAACTGGCCCATGAGTGATATATTTTATTATATTGTGAGTAGATGAGTGAGTCAAAGTTTTGATGAAATGGACAAGACTTGACAGGGGTCTTTAATGAAGCAACACAGAGACTTTTAAAAAAGTAGTGGCACTACAGCCAAGGAAATTAGGGGTGTACTGTGGATTTGGACAAATCCCAAATTGAATCAGATGGATTTACAGCTTATTTGAAAAGTTACTTGTAGGAAGAATGAATATCATGGCATGAGTCCCAGAGAGTCACTTTAGCATTACTCGTTTCTGGATGGCTTCAAAATATCATTATATCCATTCTTCTTAAACAGTAACTTCTCCAGCTCCACTGGTTTATAGATCAAGGAGGTATCCGAATTCTCTGAAGCAACCAAATCTCAATCTTTACTCTTCTAAAGATTCATTAATAGTTTGGATTGGAGAGGCACAGAAACATACTTTCTCAAAAAATGGATTGGATATATGAAAAGAAAAGCAAAAAATGGGGAAAATACATACAAATAAGCATGGTGAATTTGAAGATGTTAGTGAAACTGTGAATGGGGATAAAGGTGTTCATCACCAGCCAAAGATGTACTTAATTCTTCACTAAGGCCCCTTCGCCACTGCCCTATATCCCACAATCTGATCCCAGATTATCTGCTTTAAACCAGATTATATGAGTCTCTACTGCCAAATAATCAGGGATAAAAAGATAATCTGGTCAGTGTGGAAGGGTCGTAAGGCCCCTTCTACACTACCATATGGAATCTAGATTATTTGCTTTGAATGGATTATATGGCAGTATAGACTCATATAATCCAGTTCCAAGCATTGGTTTCCAGGTGGAAGGCAGTCCCTTGACGCGCCTTCCTCTTGGCACGTTTCTCTCTTTCGCCCTCCATTCGTGCCTCTTTGAATTCTACAGCACTGCTGGTCACAGCTGACCTCCAGCTAGAGCACCTCCAGCTAGAGCACTCAAGGCTTCCCAGTTCTCAGTGTCTATACCAGTTTTTAAGGTTGGCTTTGAGCCCATCTTTAAATCTTTTTTCCTGCCCACCAACATTCTGTTTTCCATTCTTGAGTTCGGAGTAGAGCAGCTGCTTTGGGACATGGTGGTCGGGCATCTGGACAACGTGGCCGGTCCAGCGGAGTTGATGGCGGAGGACCATTGCTTCAATGCTGCTGGCCTTTGCTTCTTCCAGCATGCTGACATTTGTCTGCTTATCTTCCTGAAAGGTCAGTGGTTTAATCCAGTGAGTGGAAGAGCTCTCATCTGTCAGCTCCAGGGTCTCATTTAGGGACATGAGAGAAGCTTCCCACAGGATGATAAAATATTCTAGCGTCCCCTGGGCAACATCCTTGTAGATGGCTAATTCTCTCACACCAGAAGCCACTTGCAGTTCCTCAAGTCACTCCTGACTTGAATTTTTTTCTAGTTACCCCCTCCCAAATAAGGCATATATGATGAGATCCAATAAATCTTGACTACTGCCACTCAGCCCACTCCATCATTTTCCTTTGAACAAAAGCATTGTTGTACCTTTTACATTCCTTTTGACACCAATATCACTATTGCCCTGAGCAATGTTTCAACAATGTGAAAGCAGAGAGGAAGTATCATGTTCAAGAACTACCTCAATGTCTCAAATGAGACTTCAAAGACACTTCAGTGTAAGCCATCAAAGCTCAATTTGTAGTATTTAAAGAGAAGAGATTGACACAATGAATCCAATATCTGCATCAAAGTATGCTGTTCCCATGGCAGCCCCCCCCCCCACACACACACACACAGAGAGTAAAAGGAGCATCTTAAAAGCTATACATAGTAAAAGAATTGGTCTCACCTCTCTCATTTTAGCAAGAGAAATAAATTAAATGAATACATGAAGTGAAATAACATTTTCTATTTTATTTTGAGTAGAAAAGACCCACTTTTATTTTTGAAAGCCATTTTTTTCAATAAAATCGAGAATTGACTATAGTTACACACAGTGTAACTTTTTAGACACAACAGAAATACTTAGTTTTGACCTTCAGTGCCCCTATTATGATCAATATAATAGCTTTGCTCTAGTAACTCCACGGGGTTATATAAAATAGACTTCACCAAGGTTTTCACTGACATTTACTAAAGTCCATCAAGAACATATGATGCCTGAAATACATTTAAGTTTTCATAGTTCAGTTTATGGTTGTCCAAGCCACCAACATTCATCAAGGTCCAATGTACTGTGCACAGATAAGCCACAAGGGATGTTTCTGTCAAATCAATACCCAAAAAGTTGTTTACATTGGAGCTGCTAAGTAATTTGAGATAGCAGACTCTGAAATAGCAATATTCAATAGTGTTGATATTTGGGTTGGGGTGGGGAAGATGTAAGTTCAAAATGGAGATATTGAGCAGATGCATGTGCTTGTTGATTTGTATCCAGTGATTTATGAAGCTCTTGGCCTTTCTACACATTCTATAAAAGCCAGAAGTAACCAGGTTAAAAGAGGGGGTGGCTAAACAACGTTTAACCAAAGTGTGGGATTGATCAGGTTAAAAGCCAGAAAGCACGTGTTAAAAATGTGCACTCAAACCCAATTTGGTCTGAAAAAAGCATGCATTTGCATGACTATATATCCTGTATCATGCAAAACATGTGCTTTCCTTCCCTTCCCCCTATGAAGATTGCTCCAGTGCATGTGCACTTTTCAAAAGCCCAAAACAGCTGATCAGCTGATTGGGATGTCAAACACACACATAGGTGGTTCAAGGTAAGCACAAACAGAGAGCAGTTGGAACTCTCTGAAACTCTTTGTTTTACACTTTAAAATCTTAAACAGAGGATGAATTAATAATTGGAAAAAGATCTGACAGAAGGTTGTTAAAAAAAATCCCTCTTTTATGCACTGGATCTCATATGCGCACATGCTAATCTGCTTGTGTTTATATTAAGATGTTTGCATGGGCACATATACAGTACAATGCATAATGGAGGGATTTTTAAAAAATTCAGCTGGATGTCCCCCATTTGGCCTCCATTTTTATCTGCTTCAAAAGAAGGCTGTGAGGATGACAGGGGACCATATTCCAGGACTGACAAGTCTGTGTGTGAACCTGTTGCCAGGTCTCATTATTTTTTACTCAGTTCTAAAACACGGAGTTTTGCACTGTCTGGAAGTACCCACTTTCTCACAAAATTTTGCACAGACTCAGTAAATGTAACTATATATATTTTAAAAGAATCTGAATAGAACTCACCAAGCACACCTTAAAATTGGTAATAAAACATCATCTACCGTAATTGTCAGGACCCAGAAGCCTTAATTAGAGCCAAACACAAGTTAAGAGTTCAAACACAGCTTTATTGTACAAAAATAGTCTTTCAAAGCACTTAACTTCAGTGCAAATAGTCCCAGGAGTAATTTGGCATCAAAAATAAAGCGATACCAGTAACAAAAATATAACCCAGATTATAGTGCTGCTTTATAATCCGGATTAAACCCAAAGTTAAGCAATTCACTTGAAAGTTGGTATAGCACAAAAACACAGTCACAGAAGATGGAAAAACGAAGTTCCAAAATGAGGAACTGTTCAAGCACAGAGTTATTGGAGATCAAAGTCCAGAAAGCCAAAAACGATGGTCAAACCGTTCCGTAGTCAAGCCATTGGTAAACAAACACTAGAATGCAGGAATCACCAAGGAACATGAAAACAGGAACACACGAAGCTGTAGCCCAGGAACCCAAATTCAAGAGTTGGCAGTACAAAGAGTTATGTCCAATAAAAACGCTTTGCCTTCTGCAAAGTATCATGCAAACGGAACCAACTTTTATCTCAAAGTTCCTCATCACAGCTTTGAGATAGTATTTCCCGGATGCACTTCCTCTGCAATTCCCTTTCAGACTCCGGATCGCGAGCAGCCCTCTTTACACCTCTGCTCTCCTCCCCATCCCCCATTTCACAATCCGAGAAGCCTTGAAATGTGTCAGTATCACTTGGGGCCATAATGATTTCTCTAATGCGCTTTCGCTGTTGTTCTCCCTCCGACTCCTGAGCAGACCTTTTCTCCCTGCTACCAGGAGTAGCAACGCTACCAACATGCTGAGCTACAACAGTAATAGAAAATGAAATAATATAAAGGCATCATCTGACACACCATCAATAGATAAATGGAATTGCCATTGAAGAAATGGTCTCTGAATTTGGTTTCATTATAGAGAGTTCTTTAACTGTGTTGTCAAAATATATTACTGTCAAATTGGCTTAACTAATTAATTATCTAATTAAGTGTAATTAAGTTATTCTTTCGCCCAGGCAGTCCTGGTTACTGGGTAGCAAACACTCCTTTTTTTACATGCAATATGTGTGACTTTTACAGTGAATCGATTTTTTAAGTTCCATGGATTCGTACTAAATACTTATTCATGCCAGTGCTTCACACCTTGTTGCTCTTTTATTTCCAACCTTCATCTATCTAGTGTTTTTCTGCCATCCTTCATATGTCCACAACTGTACCACTCCTTCAATTCAGCAGCCCTCTTTCTTGGACATACCCACCACATCCCTAAATAAAAACATAGCAATAACCAATTTTGTGGTTTTTTTAAAAAAATGTTATGGTAAAAAGATAATAATTTCCCAAAAAATCAGTAAATTGGTGAAACGTTCTGAAACTTGGGAAGCTTGCATTCATAAATGTCTCCTACAATTGTGCCAAGTTTCATCCTGATAAGTCTAAAAATTATATAGAAATGAGTCTCTAAAGTTTCCTTATTAGTGCCAATGGACCAAATCTTATCAAAATGAAAATGGAACTCCAGATTCCTAATTAGGGATCCAAACACTCCACTCCTGAATCTCCTGATTTTTCCCAAAACCAGAATGGGGAGGGGAGGAATGCAAAACAGAACCAAAATAATACGGACTTCACAGTGCTAGCAGATTGGTCATTATCATGAAGATATGGGGTGAATTTTACTGTTAGTTCTATATCAGAATAGAATAATGAGAGAAGAAACTATCCTGTGTGTTTTTGGACTGGCTAGGTGATTCTAGGATTTATAATTTAAAAGCTGAGCAAATAAGCCACAATCAAAGTTAGAAAGCACTAGTATTTTTCTAATTAGAATACATTGAACTGGATGGCAAATCAGACTTAGAATCTCTTCCACCTATTATTTTACAAACTTTGTTGATGTAGTCACATTGATAGAGTGTCTCAAAAATACCTGACTCTTTTGATTAGTATAACCATTCTCACTGAAGAAGTTACTTGAAAGCCTGCCTTGCTTGAGTTGCATGGGTCCAGTTCTAAACTGCCCCATTGTTCTTGGCTTAATCCTATTATTCTCTACTATACTGAGTGGCCTGTATTTGTAACCTTCATACAATTTATCCCATAACACTTACATTTTTAATGAAATGTATCATGAACACACATACACACATAGTGCTGTGACCAAACACTGCACAAGATGTAACAGAACTCCAGAGGATTCAAATGTTCATGGTGGTTGAGTTGATATGCTAGGGACAATAATACTTTGTTGGAAGATGTTTCCTGTAAAAAGCAGGCATTTCTGCAGCTCTAAAGTAAATGTTCCCATTTCTATTACCTCTAAAGATATTGTTAAGCACTGTCCTAAAGCACAAAAGAGCACTTTTTCATGTTGTCATGAGATTTATAACTCAGGAGCCATCACTGAAAGCAGAGTTGTTTTGTCATCTATTTTTGAAAAATCAGCTAGAGAGAAGGAGCATCAATGAGGTGTAATAGTTTGTGAATCAGACTAAGGCACTGGGAAAACAGAGTTTTGAATTCAACTGTCAAAGTCAGTTGAATGATCTTAGGCAATGTATACTCTCTCAAATGTAGAGGAGAGCAATGACAAATCTTAGACTCATAGAATCATAGAGTTGGAAGAGACCTCATTGGCCATCCAGTCCAACCCCCATCCAAGAAGCAGGAAAATTGCATCTTCTTGAACTCTATGATAGTGTCTACACAAATATGTATGTAACAACCCCGTATGTGTGTGTGTGTGAGAGAGAGAGTGTGTGTAGAGGGAGATACAAATGGGTTAAAAGCTGTTTCACATAGTAACAATTGTGGGTTTTGTTTCCAAAAGGTACCAAATCCATCTGAACAATTTTTACATAATTTGAAAAAAATGTGCTGAGAATATTCATTCTCTTGCTATAAAATGCACTTTGATACATTTTAGGTTGTATGGAATATTTTACTCCTAGCCAACAGTGTGCTGCTACTTATAACACACTTTTCATTTTTATTTCTTATTTTTCGATTTTATACTGTTTGGAAAATACTGCACAATTGACTATATGGGAACATTTATACTTGAGCTCATATGAAATGTCTATTATAGCGAAATTAAAGGATATCTAGGCAGGGTGGACAAACAATCAATCCCACCGCTGCCACCAATATAGCGAAATTTAGACTGACCCTATG
>NW_026846588.1:85163188-85334769 GCF_025583915.1 Anolis sagrei ordinatus
AAGAGTCGGAGATGACTGAACGAATGAACAACAAAATTAACCCCCTGTGAAATAAGTGTAGCCAACCTTTTGATAATTCTGTAGGATATACATACTCCGTTTGTTTAATGACATTGTACTGCACTTTGTTTACTGAAATGTGAAGTTTCCAAAAGACTAGAAGAAGTCTCCACATAAAACATTGGTATAAGTATACATGTTTTCTATTAGTTAACATTCCTGTGAGTGAACACTAGAACAAAATGGAGAAGTGTGATATTTATTGAAAATAACATCCCTTTAATGGGCAATATCAAAACACAATGCTATGAATATAATATTGAAAATGATCTACACATATTTCACTAAGCCTCTATTATTTTAAAAGGTTGCTTGTTGTTTTATTCTACTTCTCCATTACCCGCAAGCCTTTTTTTACAACTATATGAGTGATATCATGAAATGAGACAGCAGCTGCAGTATAAATCTAGATTATAGCAGTATGTCTCATCTTGCCTTTAAGGGGTATGATGACAACATCCACTGAGTGTATTACCTGTTTGCTACCTTTATGTTGTGCCAGACTGTCCTTGTACTCTCAATCAGGCATGATAAAAACATAGACCATGCCTGCCTATGCTTTTTCTTCAGAATACCTACCAGTTCATCATTAAATTTGCTTTGGCAGCCATAAAATCATCAGTTTTCTAAACATGTAAGTAAAAGCTGTTAGAGCTACTAAATGTGGTTGATTGTAATGCAGAAGACTAACACAAAACTCCACAAGGCAATTCTGAAAACAATTCTGAAAACAATGCGGAATTACACTACGTAACACAATTTTTGTCCCTGGGTTATAAATGTCAATTCCTAATTGGTTCTATCATAAAAAACATGCAAAAAAAGTTTATCCTGCACCACATTTTGCTATAGTTTTTCGATGAATATCTTGTAGAGTCTCAGCTAATTCAACACAGTTTGTGGCAGCCAGAAAAACGAAAAATTCTGAATATAACAACTTTTTTCAAAGTAAATACTGCACAATTAAACAGGAAATAACAGTTTTAAACTAGGAACAGATAATATTTCTAATTTTGTTGCATAGTGTTATCAAGGGTTTGAATTTGAAAGGGCTACCATGGAGATGAGGCAAACCATGGGTTGTTGGCAGGTCTTTTAGACACAAGTAGTTTGGCCTGCTCTCTAAGGACTTAGAGTTCACTAGATTTAAATTGAAAAGCTGGAACATGAAATTCATGAAGCCAAAACTTAGAGCATTATTCTGTTGGCCACTGACAACAATAAAAGACAGAAGACCAGCATCCAGCCATTTATATCAAACTTGCCTGATTATTTCAGAGATTTTGATATGTCTAAATCTATTTGCACAAAATGTTTACACTTCCATGGTCAAGTCACATATTCCTAGATCTTCTCCATTTGGTCGTAGAAAGAAAGTAATAATAATAAAGCATCCAAATATGGCAATTATTTTGACTGACATTAGCTTAATTTATATGTAAAAATTAATATGTTGTTGTTCATTTTATTATTTATTTATTTGTGATATTTGTATACTGCCCTTCTCAACTCCAAAGGGGACTCAAGGCGGTTCACAGTTGTTGCTAATGCTGTTGTTCTATTTGCCCCGTAGCTTAATAAAAATCAGTCTAAAGCATCTTAGAGGAAGAATAAATGAACAGAACAGTATAGGATGGAAGTTAACAGTGCTGATGTTAGTAGGTGTGTGACCTGATTGATTCTTTATCAGGCTCCCATGTAATTTAAAATGTTAACACCTGGTGAAAGCATGAGAAGAGCATCCTTATTGATTTCAAACAACACTGAACTATCTGTTTTTATCTTACATCAGAATGTTTTCTTCTTGGAAATATATGTAAGATGGTTTAATCCATTTTTTAAAAAAATAGCAGGATAATATTTATAAGCCACTTGGGCTCTGAGACTAATTATGGGATGTGAAACTGTGGCTAACCTAAGCTAACAAGCACCATTACTAAATCTTGAACCCCCACTCTTGAGTAATTATTCCCTTGATGAAAGGTTCATTTATTGGACATTTTAAAATATTTTTTCTGATTCTTAACTTTGTCTGTTACCCCTTCCAGTAGAAAACCTTTCATGTTACATGAAAATATTGAGTCAAAATGACATAAACCATTGGTTTAATGGAATGGGGGACAGTGAAGTCCACGATTTTTGCTGATAGCTCTGTTGTTGCAGTTGTTAATAATATTCTTCAAAGAAACTTCAAACTGGTAGTCCATTTCTGAACTGACTTGGTGGAGAAATTGTCTCTCACTAAAATCCCAGCCGCTGGACCTTTCTAATTTTCCTTTCATTTTTACACATGTTAAAATGAAAAGCTACAATGGAGTATCAAAGACAAACTTTCAGGGTTTTTTTAAGTGCTATCAAATGAGGATGACACATTCCAAAGTAAAATTAGATGCTAGGATCATGTCTGTAGTCATACTGTGAGCTCTGTTACCATGAATGTCAGAAATTCACTAGATATATTTTGTCTTCTTTTCTTTTTTTACTAAACAAACATATTGCCATTTAAACATCTTAAAAGGCACAACATATATCCGAGTCTCATTTTTGTGTTAGTATTATGCTAACTTCTTTCATCCATTTTTCAATAGCCTAGAGACAAACAAGGTAGCAGAGTGACCTGTAAGACAAATGATCTGTATCTCTCATTCTCCTTTCTGCAAAACCAAACAATTCATATTGTGTCCCCTTTTCCAAAATTCTTGACTGCAACCAGTACAGAGACTTACGAAAGGCTTGTGTGTTCCTTAGATTTATGTATCATCACCATATTTTGTTGCCTTTGTTTCTAAATTAAATTCACAACAGGGTTTTCCCCTCCATTCCTTTAGGAAAGAAGGATCTTCAATAAGAAAGTGTTTTGTCCTCCCTATATCCAGAAAGATCTAAGCAGCTAAAGAAGTGTCTTCCTTATAATCATATATATAGTAAACACTATGAATAGAGCAGAAAATGCTTACTATAGTGATCATTTAACAGGCAAAGGGATTTGATATAATTCAAGGCTAACCACAGTATTTTGCAAATTAGACTGAATGTGTATATACCTAATGGACATTTGGCTCAGTAAAGTTCATACTGCCATATTTGTTTCTAGCACATATGCTTTCTCTTTCTCCAATGTTTTATTTCTCTTTAGTGTAAATGATCACTTATATAGTTCAACAACTATAACCAATGAAAGACACTTTTGCACCCTGTTACATTTTCATCGGGGTAGTCTTACCATTAGTAAAGTGTGGGAACTGCCTCATTTATCGGATGTTGCAGAGATGAAGTATTGAGGTGCTGCAATACAGAGGTGTACTTCCAAGTGACTTGCTCTGCATACCTACCTCATTTGCCAAAAAGTTCATTGACAGATATTGTGTGCTTTGGCTAATGGCAAAGTAAGACTTTCCCTACATGGAATAGGGCATCATCTCCTTTGCTTCTAACAACAAATGCTTTGGGGGTAATCCTGGTTTCTACTGGAAATGCATTAATGTCACACATATACTCTTTTTCCTTTATCAAAGAAGTGAACAAAACATGTTATGTTTCTCTTTTAAAGACTAGGAGAAGCTCTATCTGTACTCTCAATATAAAAGTGTTATCCCAATGACTGGGGGAGGGGGCATATCTTTTCTTGATTTTAGTGGAATTTGGAGGACTCTTAGCAGAAGTATGTACTTCTTATAAGCACAGCTTGCCATGAAAGGTAGTCAGAGAGAACAAGAAGGGAAAAAATAACTGGACTTACAGAACAGCTTCAAAGGAGAGAGCAGAAGGCGAACTGTGTTTTGGAGAGGCCATCCTTAACTCTTTCTATATTTTAAATACTTTGTTTTGGATCATATGTGCTCTCTGAGCACACAGAATATGCCCCCTCCCCCAGTCACTGACTTACTTGGGCGCAGAGTTAGAAACCACTATCCAACTGCTTCCTTGAGCTTTCAAGTTCAGCCTCTGAGGGCCATCAGTGCACATAGTCATATCAATAGCATTTATTATAATCTGGAAAAATTGGAGCAGATAGAGGAAGAGATGGAGAAAAGATTATCCTTTACTGTATATCACAATGTTTGTCTTCTTGTAGAAAACCTCACTGATCACACTTAATCTGGTGACTCTCGTGGAAGAGAAGCACAGCACACTTCAGCTTTGTTTTGAGACTCTTCAATACAACAGAGAACACAAGGGCTTCCTGAATAGAATAGAGAGAGAATTGATCCTACAGAACCAGCTGGAAGAAACTGCAAATGAAAACAAAGAGAGCTGTAACACTAATGGGGCAACCTGGAGAGATAGCCACTGTCAGGAGTACACCGTGTACAAAGGATCTGGAACTGTTCCAACTGAGCAACTCCTTCCTATATCTTCTTGAGGAAAATGGTGATGAAAAGATCCAAACAGGAGAGCAGCAGCAAAATATTTTGCATAACAGGAAAAGAGCCAACCTAATCACCAACTGTAGCAAAAGAAAATGCTGGTGACAGAGGATTTATTGTTCAGGAGTATAGAGGTAACGGTGTAGCAGCTAGAGAAGTTGGTTTAGGAACTGTACTATCTTCCTTGCACATCTCTCCAGGGTATCACTGACTAGTTGCACAAGCTCACCAAGAACACATATATGAATTGTGGAAGATACAATAGATAACACAAAGAATTGGATTATCAGAATAGAATAATTTGGAAAGGTATAAGGCGTCCCAATAATTAGGAATATATTTTTTTTCAAAAAATGAAATAGAACCTTATCGAAATTTATTTGGCGGGGGAAGGAACCTAGAGTGAAATATGCAATTTTGATAGATGAGACAAAGTAGACTAAGTCTACCAGACTTAAAATTATATTATGAAGCCTGTGGACTGATATGGATAAAGGATTGGGCTACACTGAAAAGAGAAAAAAAATAACTTTGGAAGGTTTTGATTTGAGAATAGGGTGGCGCACCTATCTTTGGTATGAAAAATCCAAAACTGAGAAAAGCTTTGGGAATCACTTCATAAGATCTGCCCTAATAAAAAAATGGGTGGCAAGCCTATCTTTGATATGAAAAAAACCAAAATTAAGAAAAGCTTTGGGAATCATTACATAAGATCCAATAAACATTTGGGAAAGATATAAACAAAGAGTGTATATTAAAATCCCGTTGTGGCTATCCCCATTGGAAGCAGGACAAAGATTACCAGAATGGGAAAAATGGCCCACACATACAGAGAAATTTTGGAAAAAAAAACAAACAAAATAGGACATACAAGATGAGAACACAAGCAGAGATAAACTAATTATATAAAAACATCTCTTGGTTCCAATATAGGTGACTCAATGAATACTATAATAAAGATAAAAGAATAACTGGACTTACAGAACAGCTTCAAAGATTCCTTTTGGGATAAAATAATATTAACAGAGAAAAAGACTATAACAAAGATTTGCAACCCCCCCCCCCAAAAAAAAAACCAACTTTTGTAATGGTCCATGGAAACAGAACAAATAAAAGAATGCATGATAAAATGGGCAGCCAATATATGTCACCAATAAAAACTGATGAATAGGAATGTATGTAGAGTAAGAAGCTGAGAATATTCAATAAAACAATGCAGAACAAATATTGGAAATGTGGTACTCAACAGGTAATGTTCTACCATATGTGGTAGACACGCAAGAAATTAAGGAAAACCTGGAAAGAGATACAGGAAATATCCCAGAAGATACTCAATATCAAAATTCAAATTAAACCAGAATATTTTATTAGGAATAACAGACATAGACATGGATACAAATACAGATACTCTCTTCAATTATTTAACTACGGCAGCAAGAGCCAGATTTGATTTAGGGCTCTGACTGCAGAGTCTGTTCCCAAAGGATGTCATTCACATCCTTTGGGATGTGACTCTACTAGATTCCATTTCAGTATAAAAACCGATTCCTAAATGCCCTAGCATAGAAATAGTGAATACGTGGAGTACTACTTCCATGAGCTCTTACCATTGCCTATGCTGGTTAGGGTGGAGCTGCAATCAGATAATGTTCACAGGCAAAACCCTCTCATTATACAACTGTCAGAAATTAGATCAGCAGAAGAAACATCAATAGAGGACTGTTTTTCACACCCATGATAAAGGTTTTCTTCTATGATGGTTACAAATTGTGGAATGCATTCCCTCCATAATTATGATTTCCATCTGACACACTCTTGTGGTATTCAGAAAAGTAAGGGAAAGTCTCTTCAATGTAGCCATTCCCAATATTTTTACCACACTATGTTTTAATGGTTTTGTTAATTGCATTCTTTCTTTTACAGCTTTATTTCAGTTTCTTTGTGACTTTTCAGCAAATATAAATATGCTAAAAATTGCTAAAACTAGACTATATATTTGAATTTTTAAAATAAATAAATTAAGCGTTCTGAGCTTTATGATGTCATGGTTGCACATCAACAATGCTTGCAGAGAAACCTTGAAAGGTCTACCAGGTAGCTATAATATGATTCATAACTAAATGTTCTTCATGCTCTGTTTTTTTACCAAATAAACAACAAATATTGTGTGCTGGAAGCTTATACAGGGAGAATGAAGCCTTGCTTGACGACTCAACCCTATTCCCAAGAGGTTGCACAAAATTTTGTCTTATTATTTCGCAGCGAGTTGCTTTGCAATTTGGCTCAAAGTCCTCTTTTCATATATATTCTAGCTCTCTCTATTTCTCTCTGACTTCTTCCTTCTTCTCTCTTTCTCTTTTCCCTGTCCTCTGAATTCACCTTTTCCCACAAGTGGGTGCCTTTCATTAATGCTGACATTAATACTGAATGAACCAACAGCTGCCTTTTACTAATGAGTCCTACGTAAAAAGAGATATATCTCAGAGGCTGCACTTTCCCACTTGGCAACCTGCCCTCAGAAGTCTAATAGTGAAAGCTAGCTTTCTAGAAATGGAGCTCTGACTCCCCACCCCACCAGCTTTCAGATTGACAAATATCTCCACCTTTCCCAGGCTGTAACAGGCAGGTGGTTCAGTCAATAAGGCTTAAACTTAAAAGTTTCTATGTAAGCCACCCCCACTCTTTCTCTTGACTCAGCTGAATGCTCTCAAGTTCCATAATATGATGCCAGGTATGGTACCCTTTTTCCAGTTCAAAACAAAAATCATACGTTATCCACACATATCCTAGCAGGAGCTTACCACCTCTCTTTCTTTTTGGTAAGGATTAAGGCAGCAAGATGCAAACAGAAGTGTCACCCAACAAGTCCAGTTGTGCAGAATTCTGTTTTCTACAGGAAGCAACAGACGAAGAGAATCTACACTGGGAAATTCAACAAGATTTTAATTTAATTTGAAATGAATAGGAGCAAGTAGTATGGTTTTAGTCCAGAATATCTGAAAGAACATATTTTCCTATATGAACCCACCTGACCCTAAGATGTTGGAAAGGTGTTTTCTTATAATTCCACCACTACTGCAGATACCGTATTTCTTCTATTCTAAGACACCTTTGATTGTAAGATGCACACTAATTTCAGTACTACTAACAGAAAAAAAAAAGTTTAATTGAAGACCCATCTCTTCTGGCAGGCCTAGCAGGTCAATTTTAAGTTGTGAATTTTAATCTGTATTTATTTTAACTTGTATTTTAACTTTGTTTCTTGTTGTATGTCTAATAGTGTTTTATCTCTTTTTTTGAATATATTTTTATTGAGTTTTCTGTGACAAAGTTAAAAACAGAAAATAGGAAAAGAAAAAAGTGTGTGAGAAAAAAATAAGAAGAAAAGGGAGGAAAGAAAAGAGAGAAAGAGTGTAGAAAAAGGGAAATAATAATAATAGTTTTAAAAAGTTATTGCAAATGTTATAGCAATGTCAATACAAATTGTTGGAAATAGTGTTTTATCTCTTGTTTTAATGATGTATCCCGCTTCGAGGCACAGATAATAAATCCATGATTGTTGTTATTGTTGTTTTTGTTTATAAACTAGGGTTATCCGGAAAGTAAGGTTACATGATTTTTTTAAAATACAAAGAATAAATATATTTTAATAAAACTTGCATACATTGTAGCATAGGTATTACATTATCTTTACACATAATCACATAGGATGGGTTTTTGATGCCTCTGTCATAGAAGTTTCCCTCCTCCGTTTTCAGCCAGTTCATCACTTCGATTTTCACCTCGTCACCAACCAAAATGTATTTTCCTCCAAGGTGTTCCTTCAATTAAGTGAACAGATTATACTCCCTGGATGTGAGATAGGGATGTGGGAGGGGTAGTTTAAAACATCCCAGCCAAATGAAGTCAACAACTGTTGTGTTGCATGAGTGGTGTGCAGACACACATTGTCATTAAGGAGACAGACTCCTGCCATCAGCATCCCACGACTTTTGTTTTGGATGGCTCTGTGAAGTTTCTTCATGGTCTCACAATATATCCCGTACCCATTTTGTCACATGCTGTCTTGACATTACGTCCTCTCCATAAACTGAAATGATTTTGTGATGAATTGTAGTGACATTTGTAGTGTATTATAGTGTGAACTTCGCACTTGGAGAGAAACGGAATGAGGATGCTCATACCTAACCTTCACCACAATGCCAGTCAATGAGCTGCTCATGACTGGCACTGCTCATTTGCTTCTGCTGGCTTTCCGCTACATGGCAGTGATAACAACTTCCCTTTTGAAAATTCCCTGTAAGAGCAACATGCCTTGTAACCTTACTTTCTGGATAACCTTCATATTTAAAAAGCACATGTGATTATAAGGACTCTATCACACAATAAATTTTCAGCATCCTAGGATGCTTTCACCCCAGTTGAGCCACAGAGCCCCATGCCACACATCAGATGAGACAGACTAACTTCCAACAACATGAGAGCTTTCCCGTATTCTATTAGGAACAACGGGGCTAGTGTGGAGGGAAGCCATGGTATGGGAGACCTCATTAATGTGACAAAGTCCTAAGACATACCCTATTTTAGATATGTTCATATGGGGGGGGGTGTCTTAGAATCAGAGAAATACAGTCTGTTTGGTGTAGATATCAGAGAGGATGATCTTGGTGGATATTCTTAGAATGTGGAATTATTTTCCACAGAAAGCTAGTATGCCCCTTTCCTTTTTCTCCTTCCACTAACAGGCAAATACATTTATATTTAGACTAGCTTTGGGCCAAGAATTTGTTATTGCAGAAAGAGCTTGTAACAGAATGTATAAATGCTAATCTTTGTGTTTTTGGGTGTGTTTTAATCTTTGCTGTGAGCTGCTCATGATCCCGTGTTGGAAAAAAAAAGGATGAAAAAACAAATATTTTCAGTTTTTAAAAGGGATATTGTTTATATTTACATTTATTTATTTATTGCTGCTGCTGCTTCAGAATGCCCTTGCATAAATTCCTCTCTTTGGAATAAAACTCTTTCGAAGTTTTAAAGCCATTAAAATAATTTCATTTTCAACTGTTTGACCAACAAGACCAATACATGCTTATGACAGAATGATATAAATGCTTTAGCAAGGTTTTGAAATATTAAACTCTGCTCTTGACACACATATCATTTCCTTGTCACTGAGGAAACTTTTGGATATAGCATTTTGGAAGGGATTGAAAATGACGTTCAAATATATTATACATGCCATGGACAGTCTGTATTAACAGAAGACTAAAAATCCAAATAAAAAAATCAAAGTGAAGATCAAAAGCCCAAAGGAACTATGCTTGATAAAGCTTGTAAGGCAAATTCACACCCATGAAATATTACTCCCTGACATCAGTCAGAAAGATATGAAGAAAAACCAGCCAGAAGCTACATTTTTCAGAACCTTTTTGTAAAGATTATGGCAAAAGGTGTTCAAAATGTCTAGGAGCACCATGATCTTATTTGAATACAATGCCTTTTCTTCTTCCAAGAGAAAATCATTCTTTAAATTATTTCCTCAAGTCTTTATAATTTATATGAATCCTGGATAAGTTAGGGATGTTAGCAGAGTGCCACACTGCTCTACCTATATCTCCCTCTTCACTGTAAGCTTTAAGGCCATCAGAACAAGCTATGTTATAAATCCTCTTTTGCCAGCAAAAAATTAGAAGATCATTTTTAAATTGGAGTAGACGACTTCAATGGATTCAGGAATGAGTTTCACTGGTGAATTTCTGTCACCAACCACTATTAATATTCACTGGCTTCTTCAAGGCATATGACGTGGAATTTCTTCAGTGGTTAACTCATTGAAGGTTGGTTCTATTATATCATATTAGTTTTAACTTTGAAAATCTGGGGGATTTGTAGATGAAGAAGTTATTTTAAATTATATTGTTGCAATGTAGAACTTAAATGGTAGTCAACAATGTTAGGCCCTGCATGGTTTAAGTGCTGGAGAATTCCACATTCTCCATTTGTTGCTCAATGGGTTTTGCACCTTATTGTTACTGTGTGCATTTTTGACATATGGTGACCATATATATATATATATATGGGGACCCAGAGCGGTTTCCACATATGCAAAATAATACAAAAACATACAATATAAAACAAAAACATAGGCATAAATTGTTAACACAACATATACATTAAATCAATTTAAAACCAGTTCCGCTCTCTTCTTCATGTAAGGTAAGCTGCCAGGAGCCAAGATTTCAATAAGGGGCCTGGACTATTTGGAACGGGCTGGGCCAAGGCTAGTGCAAGGAGAAGAGGAAAATGGGGCTGGTTGAATGCTACAGTGCAAGGATTGGTGAACAATACAAGGATCGGCCCTAGGGCAAACCTATTATGGGATTTTTAGAGAGGGTTCACCATTGAAATTGAGGGAGTGTGACTTGTCCAAAGATAACCCCATGTGTATTCATGGCCAAATCATACCTTGGTCTCCGGTTTCATAGCCAATGTTCAAACCACACTGGAGACTGAAAGGCCACATGCAGGAACTACTTAGATTATGAATGTTTTTGAATTCAGTCTCTGAATTTCCATATGAACTACTGTCAACCAAGCCTGTTTGAATACAACAAAGATTGTAATATAACTATCTGGAGTATTTCACAGTTCTTGGATGATACATGAAAAGTTTGAATAATACCACAAAGCCTGAGTGGTGTTAGATAATTTCAACAACAAAAAATCAAAGTGAAAAAGTAAAAAAGTAAAAATGACCAAATATTTAAAACAAATTAACCCACATGAAATGAAAAATAACATTAATATAATATAAAATAAAAGAGAACCCGGTCCTTATATACCACTGGTAAACACAGAAATGATTTCACTGATTGCATTTTGGTTAATGTTCTTAAGCAGATATATTCCCTTCCATATAATGCTAAGGCAAACAGCTCCATAAGGAAAATGCCTTTGTAGAAGCTTCTGGTGTACCAAACTTCACTAATATAGATATCTACCAGTAACATTATGGTAGAGATAGGGGTAGCTAGTGTGGTGTAGTGGGTCAAGGACTGGACTGTGACTCTAGAAACCAGAGTTCAAATTCCTACTTGGCTGAAACCCAATGGACAAGTTACACTCTCTCAATCTCAGTGGAAGAAAATGGCAATGGTTCTGTTCTGAATATATCTTGGCAAGAAAACCCTGTGATAGGATTGTGTTGAGGTTGTCATTGGTCAGAAATGGCTTGAAAGCACACAACAATAACAACAATGTGGGATTCTGGGACAGGGCTCAGTGTTATGAAGTGTGTGTGTGTGTATTTAGGTTCTGCCTAAATATGGTTTTGATCCCTCCATTGCTAGTGCGTGACCTTCAGCTACTGTATCTATTCTAAGGGACTACAAACAGTATAGGATGAGAATGTCCCATGTATAATGTAGATCATCACTTCTCTTTTCTACCCTTTCTCAAATGGATTTTCATTCCTTCTAAAAAAACAGACAATATTTTCTGCATATATTTTAAAATATTTTCCATAGATTCCTTAGTTGCTTAGATTGAATTGGCAATAAGGTGTATTAAGCAAATAACCTCATGAATAAAAGACTAATATCCTCCTATACTGTGACCAGAATCTAGAGGCATCAAGAATGGGCTACCATGAAAGCAAATATGTGTTTGTTAACAACAGTAATGATGGTAAATGTTTTTCTTCTGTATCGTCTGAGTCTTTTTTTTAAAATGCTAACAGACCACTGCAACATCTTTGTTTCTTAAGGGAAAAGTCTTTGAAATTCATCCAAGACAATTCCACATCAGAGATACTTATAATAAGAAAATGATTAGTATTTGTGACAGCTCACTGAAAAGAATTTAAGTGAACTGTCTCAATCATTTAATAATTTTGATTATCAGAAATAATTTGGCCACGCTCATTCCACAGCACAAGGGAAATGAATATGATATGCCCAGAGAGGTAAAGAATATTTATTCTTCATTTACAGAAAAACAATACTTTTTTAGAAAGGGACTTTTCAAGTTAGATTGAGTTAAATTCAGGTGTTTGGTTAGAGTACAGAAGGGGTCCCCAAACTAAAACCTGTGGGTCAGATGTGCCTCCCTCCCGGTCATTGACCTGTTCCCTGCCCTAAAATTTAGACTGAGGGTATCCTGAGTCTGAAATTACTTGAAGGCACACAACAACAAAAAATCAAATTAATTTGATTATCTCATCAGCCAAAAGAAGCCCCACACTACCCAATGAAACACTGGTAAGTTTATGTTGGTGAAAAGTGTTCTTCGTTTTAAATATTGTATTATTCTTTCATTTTTTTTTTGCACTGTAGATACAATATATGTAGTGCGCATAGGAATTTGTTCATTTTTTTTTCAAACCATTCTCCAACCACCCAATAGTCTGAGGGACCATGATTTGTCCTCTGTTTAAAACATTGAAGACCCCTGGACTTGAGCATATCTTTCATAGAATTTAAATCATTTGATGAATGTGAAATAAAGACATTTAAGGAGGGTGCATCTCCACTGCAGAAATAATGAAGTTTGGCACAACTTTAACTCCATTGGAGGCTGGATAAGTACTTTTATTTTTAGAAGGGAGGTTATGGCTTTTGGTGTCTTCCTGGACCAGTCCTGGAAGGACATCTGGAGACCCACCCCAGAAAGTGGTGAGTGTGGACAGAGCCCCAGGAACATCCATGTTTTTTTAAATGCAATGCTCCTGGTATAAGGCCCTATCTGGAAGGGCCCTTGGTCATACGCTTTCAGCCTGTGATAGCTTTACCTTACAGATGCCATAAGCTAGAAACAAAGCCAGACACATGATGACAGCAACGAACATTTAATTTGGATGCCAAATGGATTATTCACTTTTAATATGGGAGGAGGCTCAACAATGCCAGTTTCTGTTCTGTCCAAGGCTGAATCAATGTTCTGTCTAGAAGAGAACAATCTTGGTGTTTTCCTGTAGCACATTCAACTGCCTTCCTTTATAAGGAAACCAAGGTTTGCTGTTTCAATTGAATTTGGTCACCTGTGGTTTGAGCTTACTTTGTGCAAACCAAAATCACAAGCCAGCTTTATACACACACACACACACACACACCAATAGACTGCAGTCATGAGAAAAAGGTTTGCTCCCATAGTATCAAATAACAGTTTGCCATTACATCTGAACCAAGTGAATGTAAAATCTCTTTTATTCTGTAATATGTATGTGGCTACACAGAAAAAGTAATGTTTGACCTTGTGCACTATGTCAATATGACCTACTTCTTTTAAACTTCTATGGTTACTTCCCATGGCACATTTTAAAAAATCCAGTGCATTTCAATTTTTTTTTTGAGGAAGCAATACCTGCCATGCCAGTAGTGTTGAAAGAAAATAACCTCTTCTTTAATAAACAGCAGAGGTTACAACACCACAACAAACAATTATCTATGAAACTTCTGTGTGAAAGTCCCATCAGACAAAGGTTGAAAAGAAAATGAATGTGAAATTGAAAAGGTGATACAAAATGTTATATCCTAAAGGTGCCAGATCTTGGTTGGTCTTGAAAGCTAAGCAGGATCAGCCCTGATCAGTACTCGGATGGGAGACGACTAATAAATACCAGGTATCTTAGGCTATATTTCAGAGGAAGGAATTGGCAAAACCACTTCCGACTATTCCTTACGTATGAAATTCATGGGGTTGCCATAAACAACCGGTGACTTTGAGGCAAATACACAGACATAGACATTAGAATGTCATGGTTTTGTTTTTGTTTTTGTTTTTGTCGTGTCAGGAGTGACTCCTGGTGTGAGAGAATTGGCCGTCTGCAAGGACGTTGCCCAGGGGATGCCTGGATGATTTGATGTTGTTATCATCCTTGTGGGAGGCTTCTCTCATGGCCCCGCATGAGGAGCTGGAGCTGATAGAGGGAGCTCATCCGCCTCTCCCTGGATTCGAACCTGCAACCTGTTGGTCTTCAGTCTTGCCAGCACAGGGGCCATGGTGAGGCATAATAAAATTACTACAGAGATTTTTTTTTTCTGAAATGACAATTGAAGAACATAACCCATCTTTCTGCGCTGGCAGAAAATATACCAATGACCACTGCTTTATTTTATTTGAATGAATACATTTTCATCTGATTGTGGAAATTTCTTACAGCCTAATCCCTTCACAAATTCTCTTGAACTGTGCTTTGGTGCCATTCTTGCCAAGTTATTCTTTCAGAGAAGTATGTCCTGGTGATTTATATATTTGGGAACCTGCAATGATCGCAGTTTGTAAATATGTTATCATGGCATTTTCTTTGTTTTAAAAATGTGGTTCCTAGGGATATTCAAACAACCAACACTATAATATCATGGCTTTGTGATTTTCCAGTTTCCATATAGGTCCCACCCCTTAGCTGTTGTCAGTGTGAGAGCATTATGCTATAACATCCTCTCTCTTTTCCTCTGGTCACTACCATTGCAAGGGGGCCTCTGAGAATTTTTGTACAATTGAGTTTGGTCCTTAGGTGGGAACAAGTTTCTCTTCTTTGGCCTCCACATTGTGTCAATTCCTTCCTCATTTAAAGTCATAGCAGAAACAATATAAGCCAGTCCCTTTTAAGGAGTGCTCTGTTGAAATATTGACATGAAGGTTCCACCCTCAATTTTACGTACAATTCATGTTAAATGATGAACCCTTGATATTTTTGTTTTTTAAAAGAAAATTTAGAAAAGTCCTATCCATTTTCTAATTTGTATGAGATGGAAAAAAAATGAGTGGGTGGACATTTTGTAAAGCCAATGAAGAAAGACAGAGAATTTGAAGCATGACAACCAATTTAGAGGGTTCCTGGCTGAGGGGCACTTGAGAAGCATGCTTGAAGAAATGATAATTATGGTTTCAAGATCACCCCATCAGTTATCAGTTGACTGGCATTTTAAATAGGAAATTCATTTATGATATGATTATCTTTCGACTAACGAGACAGGGGTTGGCAAGAGCCATTGCCATGTTTTGTCCTCAGGGCTCTATCTGATCTTACAGTTTGTCAATTTAAGTGACTTGCAACACATTAAAGATAATCTACCCAGAAGATTGCTATTTCTCAATATTAATAGGCTGTACATCAGTGAAGGCAGGTGGCTCTGATGTCAGTGGGTTAATGCCCAATCTTTAAAGGAGGAAGCCAAGATGTGGGACCTCCTTTGGGGTTAAATCTCAGAGCCTTGGATAGCTTTTTAGACCTGAAACCTGGAGAAGGTGTGATATCCCACTGACATGGAAGCCTTCAGCTTGAGGGTCACACATGGCAATTGAGTGGGAGAGCGAGGAGGGTATTTTTGTATGCAGGCAAATATTCATGTGCAGATGAATACACACATTGTATCTGCTTATGAATAATTCTCAAAATTTTAATTAAACCCCCGTGTCAACTTATCCATGGAACAATGTACCCGAACTGTTACCAAAAAGGAACCACCACCCCCTCACTGAGTAGAGGCAAAAGGCAAGAACATAGTTGGCACTGGGAGATTCTAAAAGAAGCAGCAAACTATCTCTGCATGGTTAGGTACTGTCGGAATCTTCATAATTTGGAATAAATTAGGAAAAATTACCTTTTCAAAGCGATTTTGAAGTTTTTAAGAAAACCAGAAGTCCCTTTGCCCTTCCGAAGCTTCTTCCACCATTTTTGTTACAACTTACTTGTACAAGTAAGTCAGAAATTATTCAGCATTTCCCTGCTTCTGGTCCCTGGTGTAGGCTCAAGCCAGAGAAGCCAGTTTTAAACCAGAGAAGGAAATAATTTACTCTGCTTGCTTTTCTCCACTTCTAGTCCCTGGCATCGGCTCAAGCCAGAGAAGCCAGTTTTAAACCAGAGAAGGAAGGAATTTCCTCTGCTTGCTTTTCCCCACTTCTGGAGTAAAACAGCTTCTTTCAAAGTAAAGACCACCCAATGAAACAGGAAATAACACTTTCAAACCATTAACGAAAGGATTCAGAAGTCTCAGAAGTTTCGAAAAGTTTTGAACATTTTTTTCTGTGAAAATCGGAATTGACATTAGAATTGAACCACCAGTGCCTCCTACATCCAAAAACGAGTTTGGAACCATTTTTTTAAAATCAAACAAGCCTAGTAGCTAGAGGCAGTTGCCCCCCTGAGGGTGCTTCCAGATAGTGCCTATGAGATGTATGTACATCTGCAAAGTCCCATTTTGGAGAAGGCAGCTTAATCTCCCAAAAGAGCATTTCAGAAAGAGGCAACAACATGTGTCACTCAAGGCCAACAATGTCCAACAAATTATTCTATGCATTTTTGGTCAGTCTTACAGTTTCTAATGTTAACATTGACAAATAACGTAACTGCAACTCAGCATGTTAAAAACTTTCCCTACACATTATTAACATAAATAAATTGGATGTTTATGACCATTTATGGTTAATGAATTATGTCTAATGTTGCCATTTCTAGTTTAAATAGGGAAAAGAAGCAAGCTGAAATGGCTCTTTTTGTGAAAAGTGCAGCAAAAAATGCAGAGGCAGCAGTAAAAATACAAAAAAGTACATGATGAAATTCTACATGAGATCTAATGTAGAAGAATAAATAAGCTGATATTTAGCATTTAAAGTTGCAGAGAACTATTCATTGCTTCAGCAACCATTGGCAATATCCACCCCCAGCCCAGTTTCTGTTATTTCATTTAGTGGAGCAGTTCTGAATGTCAGGACAAAATTAGACAATTAGGCTTTCCCTGAAAGGTGAGCAAGTAATATGTACAGCAAATGCAAGTGCTTGTATTTTATTCCCCTGAGCCCATTGTGCTTCTGGAAATCTACCAAAGCAGCAACCTCAAATGTCAAAGAGAAAGAAAAACAGAACAAAAATGAGATGTAAGGAAGCACTGAGACTCTTATTTGGACTCTATTCTGACTTCCTCATTATATTATGCTGCATAGTTTTGTTATCATGAAGAAATAGAAACTTTCCTGCCTTATTTCATTATATCTGGATCCATTATGTCTGGGTTAATGTAACTTCCTCATCCTAAACATTTATAATGTGGCATTTGCTCACAACAATGTTGTCTTAAGTATACTTTGGGAATAACTACCTGTTTAACTAATTGAGATTTCGTTTTCTAGTGATTTCACATAACTTTTGAAATTCCTCAATTAATTCTGCAATTTTAAATATGCTTCAGTGAATAAAGTTGTTAGAATTAGTTAGATGAATGCCTTTGTCACATCCCTGAAAACAGGTAGAGTTGCTACTTCGGCAGAAAACTCACTAGAACTGGAAGAAAAATGTCACATTGCTATATTGTTAGGCATTAATCGGATTTTTGGGGGAGGGCGAAGTCAGCAAGGAAGTAGAAAAGGGAGAGAAAGAAAGAGGGAGACCTTCCTATTGACTTTTGGTCACAGAACCCCCTTTACCTCCTTGGAACCCTAACCATGTCCCTATGCGTTACAAACACACAAAGTTTTTCCTTCTTTCATCTACTCCTATTGCCTGAGTGTCTTGTATAATGTAGTAAGTTTGGGAAGAAAGAAAAAAACATTTAAATATAACAACAAACCTTTATTTTGGTACTAGAAAAAGTGATGAATTAAATTGTTTTGTCGAAGGCTTTCATGGCTGGGATCACTCAGTTCTTGTGGGTTTTTTCGGGCTATATGGCCATGTTCTAGAGGCATTTCTCCTGACCTCACCTCTGAGGATGCTTGCCATAGATGCAGGCGAAACGTCAGGAGAAATGCCTCTAGAACATGGCCATATAGCCCGAAAAAACTCACAAGAACTGAATTAAATTGTTTCATTTTTGTAGTTAAAATAATTTTTAAATTGGTCTAAGTATAAGCTAAAAAGCCTGATTTTGCACTGATAGATGGACATGAAGGGGGACATTGTTTGGATAGCCTTTCTGAGTACTGACAGCTGTATGTCTATCAGTCCTACCCAATACTCATGACACAGATTCAAAATTCATTCTTAAAGCTGAGATACATTGAATTTCAATAAAATCTTCATATTCTGGCACAGACTCTTCATATTCTGGATTTTTTTTTTTTTTTTGCAGAATCCCTACAATGCTTTGCAGTACCCTAGGATTCCAGGGAACATGCTTTCGGAACCACTGCTATAGATTACTTTCTGTTGTATATTTTGGGATAAAATGCAATTAAAGTTACATACAAAAAGAAAGCACTCCAGGGGAAGTATACTGTATTTAGTTCCCCTCCCTCCAGTTTATTACATTCAGTCCAGAATATAAGAACAATGCAATATTATTTCAAGTGAACTGCAGTGAACCCCTTTGCAGTTCTTTAATGTATTACTCACATAGTGCTAGGCTGTTGGATGAAAAAAAAAATCCTCAAGCTATCTCTCTTTTCCCCAATCTCTTTGCTATGTCATCTATCTCTCATATTTCCATTCTTTTCCTCCACCATCTCCATTCTTTCTCATATTCTTTTAATTATACAGTTACAGTAAATTGGGTACAGAGAAGAATGGGCCTGTCAGGTATATGATCACAAAAACGATAGATGCCTGCAAAACTTGCGATCTGCTAGAGATCTTTGCACATAAAACTTCTGAAAATCAGAAAGCAAAACATGTTTCAGTGTTGCAGTTGTGCTAGGAAATATCCTGCATATACTCAGAGACTTTGAAAATACTTCAGATTAAGAGCTGTCTATTCTTGATTCACTGACTGATCCTTCCCGATATCCACTTATAGCTGTGCTTGAGGTGAATCAATGCCCTCCAACTGAAATAAATCACTCCTTGAACAAGCAAGACATTTAAAGTACGAGTGAAGGGCATGTGTTGGTATAAACTTGACAGTTTCCAGATGTGTGGGACTCTCACCATTCCTAGGCAACAATTCTATCTTGGGTTTTGTAATCCATACAGGGAAGAAATTCCAGCTTGGAAGAAAAAACATTTTAAGGTACAGAAAGAGATTATTTTTTCAATGAGCTAGTAACAAATATGATTTCTTAAGCTCAACAGTGATAACCTCCATCCTGTACTATGCAATTTCTATGGCCCAACCCAAGTGGTAAGTTGCAAATCATAACATTTCTATATATATATTTGTGCCATTACATTCATTTTCCTATTTCTAACATATAGCATTATAGAATTTGTTTTCAAAATTAGTATTCCAAGGTCTAGTGATAACACATTAATTATACCATGTGTATCCTATTTTTGTCTACATCATATGTCATCTCAATAAGCACTGTATTTTTGAGGATGTTATGGGACATATCTGTTAAAGTCTTATTTCACTGTCTTACACTAACACGCACATCAAATTCTGCTATCTGCTCCCAAGATGGTGGCTACTGAAACTAAATTTTGATGTGTGATTTTCATAAACAAAATATATTGTTTACATACATTCTGTCACTGAATCATTAACAAACAAAGGTCTGGATTAATGATATTCATGGCAAATGCACTACATCAGGAGTGCATATTACCAGCTTCAGATGATATACCAACTGTGCCCCTTCCTAGAATTGGGGGACTAAAGCACTGGGGAACTTTAAGGTTGGACTTTTGCAATGCGCTGTACCTTGGGCTATCTCTGTACCAAGTTTGGAAAACACGACAGTTGGTCACAGGAACATCTAGGAGTGAGCACATTTACATCCATATTAAAGCTACTCCACTGGTTTCCAATTAGCTTCTGAGCAAAGAACAAAGTTTTGGTTTTGACCTTTAAAGCCCTACATGGTTTGGGTCGGGATTACCTGCAGTAGCATCTTCTCCCATACAATTCCCCCCCCCAAGAAATTTTGTTTCTCGGGGGAGGGGGGCTCCAAACAACCAGAACCCAACTGCTAATTGTCACCCAGAGGATCTTTACATCAGCAGTCCCATGACTGTGAGATGACTTGCCAGAAGAGAGTCAACAGCTAAATCAGCTGTCAGAATCCAAGACACAACTGAAGACCTATCTCTTCCAGCAGGCCTACCACTGTGAATTTTAACCTGCCTTTTATTGGTGTTGGTGTTTGTCTCTTGGTATATGCGTTTTAAGAGTGTTGTGTTTTTTCTGTCTGGATCAATAGTGTTGTATTCCACCTCGAGCCACAAGAAGAGGCAAGTAACATAAAATAATAATAATAGTCTCTTCCGTGCATTATGAAGGCACATTTTGCAATTTACCAGTAATGTTTGAAATCATACTATAAAAACATACATTCACACATAAAAGAAAGCACATTGTAATTCTGAGACAGAAATATGAAAATTCTGGTGTTTGCTATTTATCTAGTTTAAGAAACTATTATAGATTTTTTTCCATTCAGAGATTATTGAATTATCCAATGACTACCCAATATATCTTCCAAAGGATTAATAATCTTGCCAAATTTGTGCAAATGCTACAACTTTCTCAACAGCTCATTTTAGGAAAATAAAATCACAAACAACACATTGTTTTATTTTAATAATAAGTGAAGCAAAAGTATCCTAAATTCTCATACTGGAGACATAATGTCCAAATCACAACTGGAATGAGATATCATCAAAAAATGTTAGAGACAGCCAAAGATCTTGTAGAGCTCCAGCTATCAAGATCGCATAGCTTTGAGTCATGGCAGTTAAAGTAGTGTCAAACTCCATTAATTCTACACTGGAAATGCCCCCCGGATTCTTCAAATGTGGAATCAAAAGGAACAGCTACTGTAGGTGCTTGACATATTTAGAAAGCAACCTATGTATTTATGACTGGATTTCAATCTGAACAGAAAAGTGTACTATCTCCAGGAGAAAGAAACTTGCCTGTGGTAAAAGGAGTTAGTTCAGAGAGCATGCTGAGGCTGAGTGGAAAGAGAACGTTTTTCGGCCAGAGTCATACTGAGAGGATGACATTTTTGTCCTAAAGGAAGCACTTCAAATTGGAAATCAGTGCTTCGAAATCCAGAGTCATACTCAAAAGGTAGCAAAAATAGAAAACATTAATTGGCTGAGTTTTACCTATATAACACCTAAAGGTTCTTCCTGATGTAGCAGTACAAAAACTTCCTGAGAAAGTCAGTGTTTTCTGCTTAAGAAAGGGGCCTGTGGCTCTACAAAAGTTAGAGATACCCCAGAACCCAAGAGGAGCTAAATCACTGCTTTTGATTCACATTTTTACTATATTTTGTCTTGTTTCCCACATGGCCAAGAGGAGATCTTTGCCTTTACTTGACCAACCAGAACAGAAAGAACATTTGATATAGAATGTAAGTATTCAACACTCACACCATCACTTTTTTTCCTCCAGTATGTTTTAACACCTTTTGCCTGGGTGAAAAAACCTGTAGTTTTGGAAAGGCATGACCTTTTAGAGATCATAAAACAGAGAAAGGATTCCCCAAAGTACATGGGCAAGAGGCCACTATTTAAAAAATATAATCCAATAATATAAACCACAAGAATGTTTTTCATATATATGCAATGGTCATAGAACATTCAATGTACAATCAAAGCTTATTGAAGTTCAAAGTATACTTAACAATGAATCAAAATGCAAGTCTCTTAACCAAAATCATCTTTACATGGGAAAGACAGATGATTCCTAAAGCAGAATCCAAGGGAATATAATCAATGTATTACAAACATACATACTTACAGAAAGCATCTTTCTTAAATCAAGGTTTGTGAGTCCAATATCATACAAAGTTCATGTTCCACATGGAGGACTACTCATATGTATTCCCTATAGGTCCACTTCGTCATTGATACTTACATATTGATTTACTTGAAGAATTTTCTACATTGGAAAATTGGATTGTACTTACAATCTGTGATTTACATAGTCCTCCATGTGGAACAGGAACTTTGTATGATATTGGACTCGCAAACCTTGATTTAAGAAAGATGCTTTCTATAAGTACGTGCGTTTTTAATACACTGATTATACTCCTTTGGATTCTGCTGTCTTTCCCATGTAAAGAAGATTTTGGTTAAAAGACTTGCATTTTGATTCATTGTTAAGTATACTTTGAACTTCAATAAGCTTTGTTTGTACATTGAATGTTCTATGACCATTGCATATATATGAAAAACATTATTATGGTTTATATTATTGGATTATACTTTTGTTTATAGTAGCCTCATGCCCTTTTAGAGATCATAAACTTTTGGAAAACCCATGAATAAAAACAGCTGAGTTTCAGAAGAGTTTTTCAGTGCCCAAAAATATATCTACTCTCCCTTAAAAACAACTAGTTTTATATCCTTCACTCAAGAGACAAAAATGAATAATGTATTTGGTTTACTCACAACCTTCATGTATTCAGCATACAGTTCCTAACTAGACAATCCAGTTACAGATTATTTTGAAGTGGTTTCTCTATGCAGATAGCATGGCTTTTTTATATAATCAACAGCAATGCAAGTTTGTCCTTAACAGTCCAAAATCTAATAGTATCTCTATGTTCTAAAATGAAGTCAGCATCAGCAGTCCCAGATCTGATCATGTGGTTTGCAATCTCTCCCACAACCTCAAAAAGCATAGAATAAAGGGAAAACTGCATACCAAAATATACATATACAATACAATAAGCAAGCAGAATCATGTACAAATAACTTGTGGAGGCTTGAAGAAGACTGTTATTTCCAACATGTAGAGCTTTGAAAGCATGTATGATTTTTCTTTTTGCCCTGCAGTTCTGTTTGCCAATAAATTTCTCTGTTCTGGATTTTGAATTTCATTTTATTAACATGCATAAGATAGTATTTGAAAATATGCACAAAAATGCTTTAGTCAATAGGGAAATATGTCTCATTTGGTACATTGTAAACATAATATCAATGCAAGTAAAACTTCTTGAAACTCAATACAAAACAAGGAAGAGGGGAAAATGCAATTCCTTACTAGCATTTAAAGAAATGAAATGAAGTTGAAACTGAGAAATCTTTACTTTGGAAAAACTGTCATCTTCCTGTTTTTTGGTTGATTCCCCATTTGGGATTGAGAAGGAAACCATATTTCTTCTATTTCTCTTTCAGTACAGGCAAGAGACTGCTGTCCCATTCTTCGGATCCTTGACACATAGCAGCAATATGTCCCCATATAAAAATTCTGCACAGTCAAATGTGCTGCAAATACCTGGTACAGAAAGGCCATGTCTTTATGTGTAATGTGAATTTTAATAAGCAAATGTTAAATTTTCATTCATTGATTTAAAAGTGTTTGGCTGTGTGATGCCATCATGTTGTGAGAGCCAATCCAACCCTGTGATTTCAAATTCGCTATGAAATTTCAACATGGGCATGCTGTTCCTGGCTCAAATTACTCTTTAAATAAATGCTGGCATTCCAAATTATCTGATCTTATTTCCAAACTGAACCACTGGTTTAGGAATCTTTTGTTCTTCATTTCCAAATTTCATAGAGAGCTGTTAATGCATAGTTTGCTGCAGGATTCAACTTTTCCACATGTGCTGCCTTTTGTTTCCAATATACATGTGTGCATTAATAAAACACTACCAAAAATGAATCATTCATGTAACTGCACATAAAGATGTATTGGTATCATTACTATTCACATTGTTTGATGCTTTACTGATGCATAAGTGGACACATGGGCATCCGAAAACATTGCACAAAAATACTTTGGATAAAATAACACACATGGTCCCTTCATGACATATTTTGTACATTGCTTTATCAATATGCTAGAAATATGGAAGTGGAAAATGTAAGTGAGCTGGAAAAAAACCTGCAGGTAATGGCCTTGCTCCAATTTTGAGTGAATTGTATAGTCTTTGTTTACCTGAAATTCAGAAGTGTAGCACACAACTGACAAAAATTAATGTAATGGGGAAAATGTCATACTTTTTCCTGACTAGCTAGAATTGTTCATATTTTAAAAAGAAAAGGAGATACAGTGTTCTCTAGCTATTTCGCAGTTCGCTTATTGCAGACTCGTTTCATGATTTATTTTTACTCCCCCTGGGAGCTGTGGGGGGGAAGGGGAAGGAGGAAGAAGAGAAGGAGGTGAGGGGGAGCCAGGCGCTGGGCCTTACCCTGGGACTTGTCTCCGTGCTCATCAGCGGCGGCCTCCTCCTCTTCGCCACCTCCTCTGCTTCCCAATCCTTCCTCGGAGGCCTCAGCCCAGCCTGACAGTGCCATCAATGGTGCCCAAGGGGCCTCTGAGGCCGGGAGTAGTGGAGGCGGTGAGAAGGAGGAGGCTCTGCCCACTCAGCAGTGGCCTCCTCCTTCTAGCCGCTTCTGATGCTCAAGGCCTCGGAAGCCACTTGGGCTCCGTTGACAGCACTGCCAGGCCTGGCTGAGGCCTCAGACCAGGCTTCAGCCCAACCTGGCAGTGCCATCAATGGTGCCCAAGGGGCCTCCAAGGCCAGGAGCAGCAGAGGCGGCGAGGAGGAGGAGGCCGCCACCGCCGACTGGGCGGAGCATACCTACTTCGCGAATTTTCACTTATTGTGGGTGGTCCTGGAATTGAACAGCCATGATAAGTGAGGGAACACTGTATTGCCATTAAACTGTACAGAATATTCCCCCATGATGTCTGCATGCATCTATATAGAATCTTAATTAGAGGCAAGAATTTGGGGATCTGAGGCAAGAATTTCACCTCCCTGTGAATATTCAGTCTATTGATAACCTGATCTTGAAAATCATTTAGAATTATCATTTACTTAAACTGAACTTTCAATACTGTCAAAAGCATTTCCAAAAAGATGCTAGTAAATTACGTGTTCTTTCAATGTTCATTGCAATATAAGCAGAGAGCACCTTTCTTAGAAACCTCCAGGTCCTCCAGGATGATTCTATAATTGCTGCCAGATCACACTGAAATACCTAAAATTTTCTAGGAAACTGTTCAGTCTAGGCATTTAGATTTTCTGCCATTACTCTTTGGTACACTTCTGGTGCAAATTGCATTGGAGCATCTAGAGCAGTGGTTCTCACACTGTGGGTCCCTAGGTGTTTTGGCCTACAACTCACAGAAAAAGATCTTGGGAGTCCTCGTGGACAACAAGTTAAACATGAGCCAACAATGTGATGTGGCGGCAAAAAAAGGCAATGGGATATTGGCCTGCATTAATAGGAGCATAGTTTCTAGATCTAGGGAAGTAATGCTATCCCTCTATTCTGCTTTGGTTAGACTACACCTGGAATATTGTGTCCAATTCTGGGCACCACAATTCAAGAGAGATATTGACAAGCTGGAATGTGTCCAGAGGAGGGCAACTAAAATGATCAAGGGTCTGGAGAACAAGCCCTATGAGGAGCAGCTTAAGGAGCTGGGCATGTTTAGCCTGAAGAAGAGAAGGCTGAGAGGAGATATGATAGCCATGTATAAATATGTGAGAGGAAGCCACAGGGAGGAGGGAGCAAGCTTGTTTTCTGCTCCTGGAGACTAGGATGCGGAACAATGGCTTCAAACTACAAGAAAGGAGATTCCATCTGAACATTAGGAAGAACTTCCTGACTGTGAGAGCCGTTCAGCAGTGGAACTCTCTGCCCCGGAGTGTGGTGGAGGCTCCTTCTTTGGAAGCTTTTAAACAGAGGCTGGATGACCATCTGTCAGGGTGATTTGAATGCAATATTTGTCAAGACCCAGGTCCAGCGGCAGGACAAAACAGCAATGCAGGAGTTAATTGAAGGTGTTTAATGTCTCTTTAACAAAACAAAAGGGCTCTTCACTTCAGAGGAATAAACAAAGGAGCTTGCAGTCAGCAGTAATGTAAACAAACCGGCTTCAGTCAGCGAAAGGAAAGGCAGTCTCTAACACAAACAGGCAGCTTGTCTTCAGCATACAAACATAGTCCAAAACAACAGCAACAAATCAGCAAACAACACTCCGTATGGAGAGCGGTCCAACGAAGATTCTGGGGCAAGGCAGAGGCGTAGTCAGGCAGTCCGAGGGTCAGAACAAGGCACACTCACGAGTCAGGGTCCGGCAGGGATGATCACACGAACAGGAACACGAAGCTGCAACAAGAGCTCACGGCAGGAGTTAACACAAAGCACACAGCATGCGACAGTTTGAACTCTGCAATTAGATGGTCCTCAAACCGCTCCTTAAATTTCATCCGAATCGCTGGAGCTGCTTTCAGCTGGATCTAAACCCTCAGGTGAATTGAAGCCACGCCATTGCTGCCACTCAGCACTTCGGGCTCCATCCTGCAAAGTAACATCATTAAAACCCTGGAATTCATCGCTAGACGTGGGGGCGTTAAGAACATCCATTACTTCCTGAACTTTAGTCCAGTCCAGCTCTTCCTCTTCGCTGTCAAAGTCTGCACAGTCAGCTACGTCTCTCAGACGTTTAGCAACAGACCCCACATCACTATTAGAGCTGCTGGCTACTCTTTTTACACCTCTGTAGTCATCTAGCTCCATTTCCTCGTGAGTAAAGCCCACAAAATCCTCCTCATCAGTAGTCTCTAGAAACAAGTCCCTGATCCTTTTCAGCTGCTGCTGCTCTTCATCATTCTCTAAGCCACGTTTTCTCCTACAACTGGTAGTAGGTGCATCAGACAGACGCTGAGTCTCAACACTATTCCTGCTTCTTGGCAGGGGGTTGGACTGGATGGCCCATGAGGTCTCTTCCAACTCTTTGATTCTATGATTCTATGATCCCAGCCAGTTTACCAGCTGTTAGGATTTTTGGGAGTTGAAGGCCAAAACATCTGGGAACTCAGAGGTTGGGAACCACTGATCTAGAGATACCTAGAGAGAACATATTAATGGAATTTATGAATAATAGAACAGCTCAGCTTCAAATGCAAAAAACCAATGGTACATTGATGGCACTATATTCACCATCACCATCACACCCATGACCATTATCATAAGCATCTTCATCATCAACATCACCAGTACCACTCTGGTGAACTTGCTTGATTTTTAGTTTTTGCAGTTAACTCCTGAACAGGACTTGTTACATTCTTCCCATATTTAAAGAAACAATGAGGTAAAAAAATCACTTAATTGAACCAAAACAGCATGGTAATTTTAAGGAATATAATAATCTACACTGCAAAATTGCTTACTGCAAGATCATAACAAATAACAGGGAGAAGAAAAATGCTTCTTTGGGCCAAAGGGACTTTGAAACCTCTTCAGCCATTCATTAAAACACTTGACTTGGCCTTGCTCATACAATATGGAATTTGCAGTCCGTATTTTGCAATTAGAGGCAAGCAAAGAATACACCTGAGAACCATTATCCTGCAAAATGTAGAAGCTTTCTTTATACCTGTTTATTTATTTCTGTAAAGGGGATTTTTTCTCTCTTCTGCTTTATCAGAATGCTGTTTAAACTGGACAATTATTCTCTGGATGGAACTGGAGGACAGAGATGCTAATATCTGGGTTTCCCAAAAACCACATTGTTGTTGTTGTATAATTCCCATGTGATTTCTGATCTATAGAACCTAAGACAAAATTATCACAGATTGTTTGTGGCAAGATTCATTCAGAAAGGATGAGGCTGAGACTTGCCCAAGATCAGATAGTACTTTTCATGGCTATGCAGTAGGGTTGGATAGGTTCGTTCGGAAAAGCCTGAAAGTCATAAAAATTTTGATTATCGAAGTAGTTTTGAACCATGCAGGAAAGCGGGGGGGGGGGGGGGGGATTCTAATTTGAACCACTTACTGCAATAAAGATACTGTCTAGACAGGCCCTATGGAGTTTCTCTGCCTTTGTGTAGGAACATTTAGTAGGTATGATAGGATTTCCTCTTGAAATATGTAAATTTGCATTGTCAAAGTGACAATCCAAAAGTGCAGGCAGGTCCCCTTCCTTACGTGTGGAGATTGCAAGCCATTAAATGGCTACATAAAGCTAAATATATCCTTTCTCAAAAATTTGTCAGAGTTTTACTATGATAAGCAATGTGAGCTATTGCTTCATTTCATGATTGAACTTTCAAAATAAACTTTTATTTCATGCCTCATGAACCAGTATGTTTTTGATATGACTGTAGTATGGGGATAGAAGTTATTTGTTTTACAAGCTTGTGCTGGTTTTTAAAAACAGTGGGCTCTTCTCGTGTAAAAAATCATAAAGATTACCTTGAGGGCAAACTGTAAAGATTTAATGGCAGAATTGCCAAAGAAAATCTATTATTATATTAGAGTATCTGCATGTGTCTGTGAACCTTCAAATTGCTTGTTGACTTATGATGACCTATTTCATAGATTTTTCTTAGGGAGGGAACACCCAAATGTGTTTTTGTCCATTCCTTCCTCTGAAATACAGTCTACAGTACCCGGTGTTCTTTGTGACCTCCCATTCAAGTACAAACTAGTACAGGCATAGCTTAGCTTCCAAAACCAGATGGGTACTGGGCCTTTAGGGTATTTAGGCCTATAGTAACAATATGTAATGTACTATAATCTCATTTTATTTTCTTTGAACATTTATACTTAGAAGACAATTCTATTTGCAGCACAAAAACCTTCACAGTATACATTAGAGGCAATATACTACAAGATATTTTCACTTTCATTTCTCAAATTCTAATTGCCCCCAACATGGCAAGATTGCTTTCATATTACGGTATTGCCTATGGCTGATTTAAGAAGTATAATGGTGACCTTGGCCACATGTAATTTTTGGTTTGTAATTTAAATTATTGAATTAGTTAACCTTAGTTGAGAATTACACTTTTAAATCAAAGGTAGAATCCAATGCATTTGTAATTGGCAAAAAATACATTAACAGAACCTTGGGAGTAAAGCAGGGAGTCGGGGAGGAAAATTCACAGCTCAGGCAAGCTCCACTCTTTAATAGAATTTACCTGCAGCAGTAGCTGTTTTCAACTAATTAAAACTCTCAATTATGCTTTCTAATTAAGAGTTTAAGCAAAAAAGAAAAATCTTGTCTGCTGAAAGGAACACTGACTAGAATTTCAATATCTCAGATTTGGATGAGGATTAGACAATTATAATAATATTTTTAAAGTATACAATAATGTTTCAAAGTAGTATTTGGTTGAAACTTTGGGCCGCTCATTTGATAACTTTCTTGGCCAGTGGTGGTGATGGCAGATTTTCAAACCTGTAACAACCTGTAATGAAATCAATCCATTTTGTAATCCATAACAAAATCAGTAACCAAATTGTTTGAAATCTTGTGCTGGCAGAGAGTTTTGTGGGTCCTTTACATTGCCAAACAGACAAAAAAGTGGGTCTTATTGCAAACAAAGACTAAAATGTCATTCAAAATCAAAATGAGGGTGGTGTACTTTGGACACAAGGCAAGGACTCACTGGAAAAAATAATGCTGAAGAAAATTGGAGGCAAGAGAAAATAGACCAACACAAATGTGTTCCTTCATTTGTAGAAAGCAGTAACGTCAATAACAAACCCTCTTGAAGGTTTCTTCTTCATAGGGTGCTACTAGGCTTGGTTGATCCAAAAAAAATGGTTTAAAACTCATTTCAAATTCAATTATGATTTTTTTTAAAATTGATTCATTAATGCAGACACACATGCACAGTAGGAAAAAGCAGCACTGGTGAAACTTCAGGGGATTCTCCCTCCCTCATTTTTAGACCAATCCTGATGAAACTTGCTACAGTGGTAGAACACATGGACCTCTGTTAGCTTGACTTCTCCATGGAGTTTTGGTGAATTTTCAAAGTTTTTATAAAAAAAACATTTTTTAATAATAAAGAAAATCTGGTCAAAACCAATACTTTTTACTTTGCCCGAAATTTAATTGGCAACCAATGGACTGACAGTATTATAGGTGTAATTAGGCTTCCCTCCCTTCCCCAGCAGCTGGGAGTTAAGCAGAGTTGTGCTCAGAGGACTCAGGTTTCTCACCCAAGTTAGCTTAGGAGGAGATCAGGCAGCTGCTAGAAGGGAAAGGATCACAGTAAGCATGGTTCCTTCAGATGTTGTTGTATTAAAAACACCAGCAGTCCTAAGGAATGATGAGCAGACATATTGAGCAGGCCTGCACAACCTGTAGTCCACCAGGCATTTTGGACTTCCAGATTTCCTGACCATTTGATAAACTTAGAATCTGAGCCACAAACACCTGGGGGGGGGGGGGGGCACAGGTTGCGCAGGCCTGAAAATGTGGGATGCACTTTGCCCACCAGTGTTGTACAATGACACATTTACGTGACTAGTAAATGCAGTGGCAAATTCTCAGCCATCACCTTTTACTTCTATTGAATCCCCTTCGGGAGATAGGGCGGGTTATAAATATATTATTATTATTATTATTTAAATAGTGTATAAGACCCTTTAAACTATAAAGTTGGTCCTAGTCTAGAAATCTGAAAATCTGGAGTAATCTTTTTTTTTCCAAATATTATTTTTCAAACATTTTTTTCAGATTTGGACCTGTATTCACAAGAACATATACAAAAACGTACCCCATTAAGCTTTTTCCTCTTCCCCATCCCTCCTCCTCTTCCTTCTTTTTTACTGTTTACTTTACTCCTTCTGGCCCTTAGAGTACATACCATTCAAAGGAATATAGATTGCTTTAAAACAGTACAAATGCCGTTAGTCTGAGCACAGCCACAACCTTGCTTCTTTTCATATGGTAAATGCAGTTTGAAGGGAAAAAATAAGCTTCAAAGACAGGTTCTTTTCTGGCTGTGATCTCCCAAAGTGCACCCTTGCCATCTGGAGCTGTTATTAGTTGGTTAGTAGTAATGCCACTATAATGATATATTATCCAATACTAAGAGCCAGCTGGCAAAACATATTTATGAAGTGTCAGATTCTTCAGAAAAAAATGGGGGTTGGAGGATGAGCAGTCAACAAATAGATCTCAGTATAAAGTAGACAAAAACATGCCTCGTGACTTCTTTTCAAAACAAACTATGTTTGGATGGATAAGGAGCTGAATTAATTTTAGAAGAATTTTAGAAGATTGCTAGTATTTATTTTAGAAAGGTAACCTACTTCTCTCTATATAAAGAATGCAGGGTAGCCCGAGAAAACGTACAACAACCTATAAAAGAATTGTTGCAAACATAGATGTGAAGATATTTTTCTTCTTCTCTGTTAGCACTGTGTTCTTCTACGACATCATATCCATTTAAAAATCCGCTTATTTTTCATGTTTTGCACTTTATGTTAGTACAAAAATTGCACCAATTTCTGTCCAATTTTGACATTTGTATGTATTTTCAAGTTGCCTGTGGCCTTTTGGCAATCCCATAAATTTCGTAGGATTTTCCCAGGCAAGGAGTATCAGAGGTGGCTTTGTCACTTGTGTCCTCTGAAATTTAGCATTTACTTTACAAGGACATTAAGGTAGTTTTGAAAAACCTCCAGTTTACTCCAGATGCTCTGATCCTCAAAATAGGATCAAGGTTGATTGGATTTGAGAAGGTGGGACATGTGGTAGTAAAGCAGTAAAACTGAGTGAGGCTACTATGTCTTGCAGCTGGGATAATGTCCTTGTGTAAATAAATACAGCCTTCCTTGAGTAGAAGTTTTTTGTGAGATTCAGTCCCCTGGCCTTCTGGCATACATATGATTTACATCAGTGGTTCTCAACCTGGGATCCCCAGATGTTTTTGGCCTACAACTCCAGAAATCCCAGCCAGTTTAGCAGCTGTTAGGATTTTTGGGAGTTGAAGGCCAAAACATCTGGGGACCCCAGGTTGAGAACCACTGATTTAGGTCTTCTCATTCTTTTAAGAAGCACTTCAAGGCCACAATTCAGCTCTCAAATACTAGCAGATATAAAAAATGGAGATCCTACTTCTGTCACTTATTGGAATGTGATTTTTCATTACATTTCTTCTCAAAGAAAAGCACTGTGTAGTTTGAACAAAGATGGCCAAGAGCTAAGCTGATATAAGGTCACTTGTTGTTGCTTTCAGCCTAGGGATGTTAGAAATCATGATCTTCCCCATGGTCTAATGTTGTGTTCACATTGTGGTTGTACCCCTGGGCTGAGGAGAAGAATGGATTGTATGTAATTTAGCTCCTCCTCTGCCTCATATCTTCTCCTGTCCCCTTTGGCTCTTCTACAAGCAGTTTTAGTGACAGCGTGATCCGTCAACCGATCTTTAAGATGGGGCACAAGAAGGGCATTTTTGCCAATGAGAATGTTTCATGTCTAATCTGTTACATCCTTGAGTCAGGATTGAACTGCATAGCTGTAATTCTCTTGCCACTTACCAGTGAGAAAGCTCCATTAATAACAATGAGATTTATCTTTGACTTATTCTATACCCATGTGTAGGATTGTGCCATTAATATTTTATAAAACTACATTGAAATTTCAGATATAAATAGCTATCAGCTATCAATTAATCCTCTTTGTCCCTTACAGAAGTGTGACACTTCTGTTTCCTGTTTGCAATATCCTTAAAAACAATTTACCATTAAAGACATTCTGGAATCATCCCAAGACATATGAAATCCCATGTACTCCCAGATATGAATTTAAAATAAGTAGTGGGTAATATATCAGCATTGAACTGCATGAACTTTGAAACTGAAAAGCCTTATTTTTGTTTGCATATCCTAAAGGGAGAAGAAATACAATCTTAATATTGTTTTAACACTTTTCAGCTGGAAAAATTCTTATCTGTTGGCCAGATAAGATAATTGCTGGCAGATCACTGTGTTAGGTAGGGATTAAAAGCATATTTGAAAAATATTTTAAAAAACTGGTCCAAAACTTTTTCTCAAGTGTTGAGAAACCCTGATGAGAAGAATCCTAGACTGACAATAATTGTCAATGTTTGGGACTTTCTTTATGCTAAATTTGCACATTGTATAGAAAACAGCAAATTTTCCTTAGAATATAATATTTTTTTACAATCAATACAAACATTTATTTATTTATTTACTTTATTTATATATGGCTTTTCTCAGCCCTCAGGCGACTCAAAGCGGTGAACAACATCGATACAAAACATCATGAGACAAGTATAGGGCAACTAAAAACAATTGTAACATAAATCATTAAACATCAGTATAACAATCATTAGCACCTCAACAGTAAAATCAGAATCCAGTCTCATCATCCAAAAATATTGTTCTCTGTATACAGTATGTGAATTTTTCAGAGAACCACTCTCAAATATGTTTGAAAACTGCCCGTTTTTTTTTAAGACCTCATTACAGCAAGAACAGAATTACTAAAATTATTAGTAGGAAAGGATTACATCCTTAGTTGCCAGAAATGCCCCGCTGTTTAAGATTTGCCAGTATCAACAACAGAGTTGAAAAGAGATGAGAAATTATGTCAGACACAAAACTCCAGCAGATAAGCGATACAAACACACTACCAAGACAACACTAGACTAGGATGTCACTATTTGTAATTAATTTCATCTTGAGATGTTTGGGATTTGGATTCAACAGGGTCTCAGTGGTCCTAGCAATAGTTCATCTCACCTTTCGTCATTCTGGTCAGTTGATTGTGCTCGAACTTTCTAATTACCTTAATTTCTGATATTTTGTCTGCCTGTTGTAGAATAAAACTTTTCAAGGGATAGAATATTAGTTAGTCTTAAATTGGCTTTTTAGCTATACGTAAGGGTGAGAAGAGGGACAGCCAGACCATACTAATTTCTGCGTCTTTCCCTTTATTTTGGCAGTAGCATCATGTCTGAAGATTAAGGTAAAGTTAAAGATTTCCCTTGACATTAAGTCTACTCATGCCCAACTCTGGGGCGGGGGGGGGGGGTGCTCATCTCCATTTCTAAGCCAAAGAACCAGCATTGTCCATAGACACCTCCAAGGTCAGGTGGCCAGCATGATTGCATGGAGCGCTGTTACCTTCTCGCCAACGCAGTATCTATTGATCTATTCACATTTACATGTTTTCAAACTACTAGGTTGGCAGAAGCAGGGCCTAATAGTGAGAGCTCACCCCTCTCCCCGGATTTGAATCACTAACCTTTTGGTCAGCAAGTTCAGCAGCTCAGCGGCTTCACCCTCTGTGCCATTAGGGGGTCTGCAGATTATTTCCACATACATTATTACATTTACAATTCCTGATATTAATGATAAATGCATATAAATGCTACTTTAAAATTATTTATGGGGAATCCAGGCAAATTCATAATATTTTCTGGGAAATTATCCAGAAATGTATGTGTGGGTAAAAATGTCCCCTGCAGAGCATCACCATTGCTATGGTATTACCATGAGATTAAAAGACCATCTTGACTTCTAAGACAAACAGAACACCACAGGATGCTTTGATGCATCATTGCCACAGGTGAAGTGTGACATCTCAAGTACACTTAGTCCTTGCTGAAATAAATGTTCATAGTTCTATATTTTTGCACAGCTTTACCTGTCTGGTAATGACTATAATATTCCTGTGGAGCTGGCAATAAATCAGCCACAGTAATAATATTCTGTAACTATAAAAGAAAGACCCTGTACTCCATTATTAAAGATATATGCCTTATTTACCTCGGACAAAGGAGGATACTGACCAAAGATGCAATCCTGGTGATGTAATGTAAGAAGTTTCTGCCACAGGAAAATAAACTCCTAAGGACACAATTCAATGCTAAAATGGCTTTTGATAGCTCTCTCTTTTCCCTTCTGAACCACAAAATAGGATTTGAAACAAATATACTTCCAACATGCATACACCTTTAATAACTATCCAAATAATTTTAAACAAGAATTTAAAGATTTTCAATTTTGATACACTGAATACAACTTACAATAGACTAAGCAGCTATGTTGTCCTTTAGAGGAGTAGCATCATTCCAGGAAGCTAATAGCCTTTAATTTAAATGTGGTCAAGAATATTGAAAAGGGGTTTTTAAAAATCACAATTATAGTTCTCCATATATAAAATTAATTTGAGCTGAGGCAGGCATGTAGCCGGGGGGGGGGGGCTTGAGGGGCTTCCCCCCCCCCGAAATTCTCATGGTGGTTCACGAAAAGGCCTTACTGATGCATTATTTAAACTGTTATGTTTATTCATATCATGATCTGATCACCATACTCAATATATCCCATATGCATGGGGGTATTGGGGTAATGATACAAAAGGTTTGCTAGGGTAGACCCTCTTTCACTCAGACTCAGCCCCCCCCCCCCGGAAACAAACTCAGCCCCCCTCCCCAAAAAATCCTGGCTACGGGCCTGAGCTGAGGCTTTGTGATTGGAGAGAGGAAAAACAGCTATTGGAATGGAATTTACAGCCCACTGACCCATCCACACAGACCTTAAAACCGAAACCTGTCTGGGTTTTTACCAGGGGTATCCAAATGATGCCCTTGATAAAAATGAATTAATTCAGAATAACCCCGGTTATTCCAAAGTGATTAAATACCCCATTAAATCTGGGCCTTTCTGAAAGGCCTGGGTCTAATGGGGTATTGGGCCTGTGGGAACTCACCCCTGGTTAGTTCCCACAGGCCCAGTCCCCCAATCTGGGTTGGTTCTGCAATGAGGCAGAGTGAGATAGTTAAATCAGGCAATGAAATTTAGAAATATCACAACAGGGTACCAAATTGTTAGTTAATTCATTCATTCTGATTGCCGATTTGTAACAGCTGGGAAGGTTGCTTCTGAAATGATCTGCATCACATGACAAAATAACTTGATCGGTTGGGCATTATGCACATTGATTTTAGAAGAGGGCACTTTTTCCTATTCTTTCTCAGGCAGCAAAATGTCTTACTTGGAGTTATTTTGGTGCTTAGAGAGGATAGGGGTACCTATATTGAGGCCTGTCCCTCCTGTGACAAGTAGGATGTAAGGCGGAAAGAGAAAAGCAAAGCTTAACAAATGAATATGCAAAAGTGTGGTGTGTTTGAGTGTTGGATTGGGACTTAGGGAAGCTAGAGCTTGATTCCTTGCTCAACCATGGAACTCCATTGAGTGACCTTAGGCAAGTCATGCACTCAGCCTCAAAGAAAGGCAACACTGAACCTCTCTGATCATTGAAATGTTTGCCTCAGGATCACCATGAGTTGTAAACTAGAAGCCATAAGTAAGCAAACAGGCAAGCAAGTAAGCAATGAGTTTATTTGACTTACCAAGGTAAGGCATTGAAGTTCTAGGGATTGGCAACTCAAGACAAGGTAAAATACATTTTGTCCATCTTGTGTTTTTCTATTAAGGCTTACTGAAATGCAACAAAATAGACGAAAATTTAGTTCTTTAAGAAAATGAATACAGCTTTACTGAATGTGAGTAGACACCTGTTTAGCCTAGCAGCTCTGGGAAGTTCAGGTCAGGACACGGAGGTGCAGTCATGTATACTGGATATGCATGAATAAACTAGCCCAAGGGCCCTTCCAGACAGGGTTGGGGGTGGGGAATAGAACCCATGTGGGAGAGGGTTATTTTAACCCATTTCCGCATGGGTTTTATCTATGTCTGGAAGCTCCCTCAAGCTACTCAAAGTCCTCATGTTACCCATCTGGAAATAAAAAGCACCAGATAAGAAAGATTACACAGAAAGTATGTGGCAGTAAGTGAATCTGCTTTTAAGCAAAGCATGTGAAACATGCCCAGGTTTGTTTTATTTATTAGTGGCACTTATCTAAATGCAGGCATTTCCTTTTGAAATTATAAATTACCAGGCCTACAGATGGGTTTTTATAGGGAAAAGGAGGGTGAGCACACCCAAGATTGTTACCCAGAAAGAGACTAATTTCCTATTCCTTAATTAATCATCTACATTTCCCTCTTCCATTTAACCTTATTTGGTGAGTTGTAAATTCTAAGTTCAGATGCAAAAGCCAGGAACAGTTTCAATTGTTCTTCTAAAGTGAGACTGCACTTACCAGGTATTTTAGCATGCCACCATTAGTGTTATGTTCAAAGGTGGGCAAACACCTAAGCTCTGTATGCGCCGTCAAGTTGCTTGTTGATTATAGCGATCCCATTAATTTCATAAGGCTTAGAGATAGTTTGACCAATTCTTTCCTCTACAGAATACTAAAATGCTCCCCAGGAAAATCCTCACACTATGTTGATGTTGTTAATTCGTTCAGTCATTTCTGACTCTTCGTGACCTCATGGACCAGCCCACGCCAGAGCTCCCTGTCGGCCGTCACCACCCCCAGCTCCTTCAAGGTCAATCCAGTCACTTCAAGGATGCCATCCATCCATCTTGCCCTTGGTCGGCTCCTCTTCCTTTTTCCTTCCATTTTCCCCAACATAATTGTCTTCTCTAAGCTTTCCTTTCTTCTCATGATGTGGCCAACCTATTCAACTTGTATGTAGAACACATCATGCGATGTGCAGGCCTTGACGAATGCAAGGCTGGGGTAAAAATTGCTGGAAGAAACATTAACAACCTTAGATATGCAGATGACACCACTTTGATGGCCGAAAGCGAGGAGGAGCTGAGGAGCCTTCTAATCAAGGTGAAAGAAGAAAGTGCAAAAGCTGGGTTGAAGCTAAACATAAAAAACCAAGATTATGGCAACAAGAATGATATATCCACTTTCAATTTTTATGAATTTCTACATCCTTGAACAGCAAGATAGAATTATTGACTGCTTTCATAATCTTCAAGTATAATGCAGAGGGAACAAGATGCATAAATGATTTGTGCTTCACAGTCTCTACATGGTTCTTGCTAATCTTGGAAGATGTCTCTATAACAGACTGACAAGACGAGCACTCTGCAAACGTACCTTTTCAAGTCTTTTCTTTGTCTTACATCCCTCTGTATCCCACAAGTCCAGCTTCCACTTCAATCAATCCTTCCTTCCTTTATAATTCATTTCATGTGAAGATAGGGATGCTGGAGAATTTCCCCAGTTAATGGATGCATTTCTGTGATCAGCCCATATAGACAGATGTGTGATGGCAAGATTACAGAAAGAATGCAGATTCTACACAATTTTTCAATGTGTGTTTGCAGGGAGGGGGGTTATGCTTGCAAAATGTATGAACATATAAAATGGTTTTAGATCCTCATTGACTTTTGTACCCTATACAACATTTGTACATGGCTGTGAGCATATGTATACATCATATTGGGCTTTTTAAAAGACAGGGATCACAAATACTTGTCCCAAGCTTCTTCAACGGCCATAAAACTTGAAGACAATAGAAGCCCCCAATAGAAGCCCCCAAAGGGCAATAGAAGCCCCCAAATGGGTGACAGTCATTGGAAATGGAAAGATGCAACAGGGAAGCACATTTTAAAAAATCTTAAGCAAAGTAAGGTTGCATGGAAGTATCTATTGATTCAGATATTTTGGCATAGCACAGATGGTAACAAAGCACAGATAGGATTGTGAATAATTCATGACAGAAGAAAAAGGGGGGAAGAAATCCTATTCAGTATGACAGAGTAGACAACAGTGAACAAATCAGCAGAAGATTCATGGAGCTGATGCATGCATTTCTAGATGGAGATGGTGTTTCACTCATTTGTCTAGAGAACAAAAAATGAGGACTTGTTTTTGGATTTCCTGGTAATGCAGTACATACTTAAAATTAGTATGGAACAAATAAACTCCTAATGCAAATTATCAAGTTATGTTCTCAGCTAGGTTCAAAATACAAAGATTTTTCTTCCCAGGTTTCAGTTCATGTAAACTGAAGCTATTATGAATACTTTAAACTTGGCTTTCTTATTCTATTAGACCAGCCCAATATTTTTGATTATGTGCACAGGTGACAAATATCAGTCTAAAAAAATAGTCATCAATAGTCCTGGTAAGAAGGAGAACACATTGAAGAGGAATATATTTTGCATTTTCTGCCTTGGCTTCCAAGATGCTACTTCTCTTTTACCACTGAGAACTGGTAATGGAATTTATTCAAGAATATATCTAGTTTTCTTGTTGACTGCCATCAAGTTGAGTTCAATGTATGGTGACACTATAAATGAGAGATCTACAAGTAACCATATCATCACCAATTCTGCTCAAGTCATGCAGGGTCAGGACTGTGGCTTCCTTGATCCTATTCATTTAGAACAGTGGTTCTCAACCTGTGGGTCCCCAGGTGTTTTGGCCTACAACTCCCAGAAATCCCAGCCAGTTTACTAGCTATTAGGATTTCCTGGAGTTGAAGGCCAAAACATCTGGGGACCCACAGGTTGAGAACCACTGATTGTTTTCCTCTTATCTTACTGCCATCTACTTTGTCGAGCATTATTCTCTTTTCTAATTAATAATATCTTGTCATGATTTAACCAAGTACAACAGTCAGTTTAATAAGTTTTGTTTCTTCAAAAAGTTCAGGTTTTATTTGTTCTGGGACCCATTTATCTGTCTTTTTAGCAGTCTACGGTATCTGCAGAATATTTCTCCTCCACCACAGTATCAAGTTTCTTCACTGTCCATCTTTCATAGCTAGCTATACATAGAAATTAGAAATACTTTTTTATTTTATTTATATGTCAGTATCTTGTCTAATTGCTTCATAGTAGCCCTTCCAGGTCACAGTGTTCTTCAAATTTCTTGACTGCAATCTCTATTCTGATTTATAGCTGGGACAAAGTATGGACAATTTTAAACAATTCCAACATCTCCATTGGCTATTTAAAATTTATGCCACTTTTGGTCATTATTTTTATTTTCTTAAAGTTCAACTGGAAACCTGTCTTTGCATTTTCTCCCTTGAATTTCTCTAGCAATCATTTGTCTGTTATTTTCTGCGAGTTGCCTGTTAATAACATTAGTTTGTTATTTTCTGCTAGGATCTTCATATCTGAAATCCTTGCTGTTCCTTCCTTCAGTTTTCATGCTGAGTCTAATCCTACTATGTTCTGCTATATAAGTAGGGTGATAAAATACAGCCTTGTTGACTCTCTTGCCAATTGGAAACCATTATTTTTCTCTGTATTTAGTCCTAACAGTATCCTCTCGTCCTGAGGATTCAGAAAACCAAATTTTGTGGCAACACTGGCGTCTTGCACCATAGTCCAATTCACAAACAACTACATCACTTTGGATCTCAGTAGTTGTATAGAAGCCAGAATTTCATTAAATGATGCTTGCCACATAAACCATTCTTGCTGTAATTCCCACTTCCCTTTATCAAGCAGCTTTGCATAATACTTTTGATTCCTGACCATAAGATACAAATGCCATGCCTCATGATGTGCATTTTGCTTCCCCCCAGAATTGAATATGGACATAAATCCAGGTTTTTACAGCCACATTCTAGCCATTAAAAATGCATATAGGTTGAGTATCTCTTATCTGAAAAGCTTGGCACCTGAAGTGTTTTAGATTTTTGATTACCTGTATCTATGTGAACATAAATAGTAAGATATTTTGGAGATAGGATCCAAAACTAAACACAAAATGTATTTGTTTAATATACACCATATGCATATTGCTTGAAGATCATTTTATATACATTTTAAATCATTTCTGCACGAAGCAAAGTCCGGGTACAGCATTTCCTCACTTATCGCAGGTATTACATTCCAGAACCACCTGTGATAAGTGAAAATCCATGAAGTAGAGACACTATATACTGTAGAGCTGCTTCCGCCTTTGCAGCTCTCACTCCCTCACTCGCTCACCCACCCGTCCTCCCTTGTTTGCTTGCTACTCACCAGGCTGAGTCGTGGTTCTGCCACTGGGACCCGGCCCAATGAGTAAGCAAGTGAGGGAAGGCAGGTGAGCAAGCGAGCGAGGGCGGCAAGGGCAGCAGTGGTGGTAGAAGCAGGAGCCTGGCCACCTCTTCCAGGCTCCTGCTTCTGCCACTGCTTCTGCCTTTGTGGACCTCCCTCCCTCGCTCACCTGCCTTCCATTGCTTGCTACTCACCGGGCCACATCCCAGTGGAAGAACCCGGATTTGGCCAAATGAGTAGCAAGCGAGCAAGGGAGGACAGGTGGGTGAGCGAGCGAGCGAGGGAGGGCCGCAAAGGTAGAAGCAGCAGCAGAAGCAGGAGCCTGGAAGAGGTGACCAGGCTCCTGCTTCTGCCGCTGCCCTTGCCGCTCACTCACTCACCCACCCTTCCTCGCTTGCTCGCTCACCAGAACGGGTCCTGGAAAACTGCAGAACAGCAAATCAGCCAAAAGCAAACTGCGAAGTAGCGAGGGAACACTATACACCAAACCATTAGGAACCACAGGATTCATTTTCATAGCCACCCATGTGGACATTTTTGGATTTTGGAGTACAGTATTTCCAATTCTGGATAAGAGATACTCAACCTGCATTTTCTCTCTCCATCACTTTTCCACTTTAAATTCTATTTATTTTTCTCAGTTCCCCACAAAACTGTTCCCATTTCTGTGATGGTAACAACAACAGCAGCAATAACAATATAGTTACAAAAGTACTGGATATACTGCAATGTGTGAATCTTTTATGTAAAAATTAAACTGAATTTAAATTCAGGATTTTTCTCCCTCTGAATTGTTCTAGTCGCTGAAATGCAAACTTAGCTGCTCTGATAGACAGATTCTCACTGTGTGCTCACAGTCATTGTGCTTCGGCTCCAGGAAAAAGTTGATGAAACGTAAACCATTTTGACATGTGGTGGCTATCGCAGAAACTCAGCTAATGGAGGCCTTCATTTTGTACAACCCCAGTACTCACTCATATTACTCAGCTTGAATCCCATTAGTCCATTATAGCCCAAGAACCATTTAATACTGTCATATTTCTATTAAGGCTACAGTGTGTGTTTTTATGTGATAGGCATATTTTATGTCAATCCATTGAGAACATTGTTGACAGCAAATGAAATATTTATTCTGCAGTAAAATCAAAGTTATTCTATTAAAATATAACTTTGCCTCAAGAAAAAAAAGAGGAAAGCCATTTTCATGTCACATAATATCAGAAAGCATAGCATTTGTACATTTATAGTGTAAACACACACATATAGGGTGTATCTACATTGAAGAATTAATGCACTTTGACACCACATTAAATGCAAAGGCTTAATACTATGGAATCAAGGGCATTTTAGTTTAGTGAGGTAAAGACATTGCAAACCTATAGTGCTCAGTATTCCATAGCACTGAGGCATAGGAGTTAATGTGGTGTCAACCCACATTAATTTTAAAATATAGATGGACCCTACTTTCTTGTAGTCATTGTTGGAAAATGTGAAAAAAATCAATCTTAGCGTTTTTACAACAAAACCAGACAGCACCTTCTGGTGGTTTTTTTTTAATTATTATTATTATTTGTCCTTAAGTTGAACAACAAAAAGGAAGCACATATTGTTGTCCCTTGAGTCAATTAAAAGGCAGGATGTATATATTCAGAATAAAAGGCTCATACATGGCCACACTGAGAGACAACCAAAAAGAAACACGTAAATGCACTCTCCATAATGAAACGTTGTCATATCCTGGTGAATTATGTAGGGACCGACCAAGTTCAGTTTGAAGTAAATCCTGTGTTAATCCTACTTCAAATAGACTCTCTGAAATAAATAGGACTTATTACTTGTTACTGTCAAGTTCAAGGAATCTATTTTAGGCTCAAGTAACATTAGGTTTCCCCATTATTGACTGCTGAATTGCATTCTCTCATCTTCTCTTTCTTTGGTTCAGATATCAGCAAGGAGTAGGATGGCTTAAAAAGCAGACTAAAGTTATAAAGACCCATTTATGAAGAAACATTTTCATTTTTTTCAAACTTAATCCAGGTCATGCAGCTCAGATCTGCACAGTTTTATAGTTCAGCCCATGTATTATCTCCTGCTGAAAAAGAATGTAGAATACAAATATTTCACAACAATCACAAGTACACATTCTGGATAGGGTTGTTGATGTCAACAACATTATCTCTTACGGATAAATATCTGACATTTAGTTATATCAACTGTGTTTGAACATGTATAAGCCATGCTATTCACAATGTCACACAATCTGATTCAGTATCTAATCCACAGGCAGTATAGTATTGCCAACATGGCATTAAGTATAATGGAGAGGTTCTCAAACAGAAAAGGTAATATTTAAGTACATAACTACTGTTATATAGTGTTTTTGTCCATGAAAGCTTTCTTTTATCCATTTCAGTCCACAGCAACAACAATAAAAAGCGTAACATTTTTTTTAAAAAAAAATCTCACTCTTTCTCTCTCAGGGAACAAACTCTGTAAATCTTATCAACTGGATCCCACTAAATGGGGAGATAGATAGGAAAATGGAATTTGGTGGAAATCTGTAGTGCCTTTTCATTACAACAACTTTTTTTTAGTAATCCAGATCTTCATTTAATATGGAATCAGGTGTCAAACAGGGATGTGTTATTGCCCCAACTTTACTCTCCATCTTCATCGCTATGATACTTCATCTTGTTGATGGGAAGCTTTCCACCAGAGTGGAAATCACCTATCGGACAGATGGCAAGCTATTTAACCTCAGCAGATTGAAAGCCAAAACCAAGGTTACAACAACATCTGTTAGAGAACTCCAGTATGCTGATGACAATGTCATCTGTGCGCATTCAGAAGATCTATAAGCCACTCTAAACACCTTAGCAGAAGCATACGAGAAGCTCAGCCTGTCATTGAACATTGAGAAAACCAAACAGCTTAATGGTGTAACATTAGAAAATGTTGACCATTTCCGCTACCTTGGCAGCCACCCCTCCACCAAAGTCAACATCGACACCGAAATACAACACCGCCCAAGCTCTGTGAGTGCAACATTTTTCTGAATGAAGCAGAGAGTGTTTGAGGACCGGTACATCCGAAGGGATACCAAGGTGCTTGTTTATAAAGCTATTGTCCTCCCAACCCTGCTATATGCCTGTGAAACGTGGACTGTCTACAGATGTCACATGCAACTCCTGGAACGATTCCATCAGCGCTGCCTCCGGAAAATCCTGCAAATCTTTTGGGAAGACAGGCGGACAAACGTCAGCGTGCTGGAAGAAGCAAAGACCACCAGCATTGAAGTGATGGTCCTTGGCCATCAACTCTTGGACCCACCACATTGTCCAGATTCCCTACCACCATATCCCAAAGCAGTTGTTTACTCCGAACTCAAGAACGCAAAAAGGAATGTTGGAGGACAGGAAAAGAGATTTAAAGATGGGCTCAAAGCCAAGCTTAAAAACTTTGACACAGAGAACTGGGAAGCCCTGGCCCTGAGCGCTCCAGCTGGAGGTCAGCTGTGACCAGCAGTGCTGCAGAATTTGAAGAGGCACAAATGGAGGATGAAAGAGAGAAACGTGCCAAGAGGAAGGCACATCAAGCCAACCCTGACCAAGACTGCCTTCCACCTGGAAACCAATGCCCTCACTGTGGGAGAAGATGCAGGTCAAGAATAGGGCTCCACAGTCACCTACTGACCCACCAGAATACTGATCCTGGAAGACTATCTCGGCCAATGAGGGATTGCCTAAGTAAGTAAGTAAGTAAGTATCTTGTTCTTCAGAGTAAAGTGTATGTGGCAAATTAGAGAAAATTAAAATAGAGATTGTGGGCTAAACATCCTGTCTGATGTTGGAAACTAAGCGGATCAGTCCTGTCAGTGAATGTCAGATGCTGTTGGCTATATTTCGGAAGAAAGGATTGACAAAAATACCTCTGAGTATTTCTTGACAAAGAAAACACATGCAATTCATGGATCACCATAAATCAAAAGGTGTCCTAAAGGTGCTTAGACATACAAAGTAGGGGTGTTTTCATTTTAAGGAAAACATACTGCGGAGTAGTCATGTTGGATTACCCCAAACCATACCATATATTATGCAGCAATTAAAAGGGGGAGGATAACAAATGAGGAATTCCTACATTTAAAGTGATATTAATTGTGGTATAAAGTTGCATTACAATGGTGATGTATCAGAACTAAAGGAAAGTACAACTTATATCCCCAAAATTATATTTTAAAAAGTCCAGTCCAGCTGTCAGTATTTAAACAGTTATCAAAACTTCTGATAAAAGAATGTTCATAATTAGAGATAGTTCAAACTTCTTAAGAATGAATTAGTGTCATAATAGAGTCCAGATGTAAAACTGTAATTTTCAAAAGTACAATTGAATGTATTTAAGGAAATCAGCATTTGCATAGCTCTGAAAGTCAATGAGAAGGGCATGCTCAAAAGATAACTGAACTATCTGTCAGTGTTTTACACACTCTCCTGGCCAGTTTATCTGGCCAGGAAAAGTTCTAAGGATGCTTTGTCTGATCAGGATGATGTCTGAAAATACCTTTTTAACTTATCTCCCAAGATGGCAAGAATCATACATTGGAGACAAAAAGACTCAGGGAATCAACCAAGACAATCCACATTCTTCCCATGATACCTAACAAAAGTAACTTTTCCAAACAAAGAAAAGCACCCTGTTCTTTTTAAACTTCTCTTCTGCATGCACTCACACACACACAAAATATTTTTTGGCATCCTGTTAGTCCCAACTAGAGTGGACCTATTCAACCAATTGTTGAATAGTGAATCAACATATAGAAAAATTCTATAGAATAAATAGATTTGCTCTAGTCAGGATCAACAATAGGATATTAATCATTTTTAAAAGACACAAATGTTGGTCAGTTTCTCTCAGAAGTAACTTCTCTACCCACTAAGAGGTTACCCTAAAGAGTAAAGGTGAGCTAACTATTGTTAGTGGCCTGCTTGGATAATTTTGCTGCATCCCATTTGACACAATGTAAGTTACCCAGATGTCAGCTCTTCCTTTACCTATTCTGAATGGAGTGCCCCCCTTTTTCTGCCCCCCCCCCCAAAAAGTGAACTGACACTCCTGAATGCCTGCAGAAGTTGTGATTCACCTTTCAGTGCGTTAAAAAGGCTCTCTGCATTGTTTAGCATAAAAACAAAACTTTGATTACTCGAGTCTGTGTGTGTCCCCCAACCCCAACCACCTTATAGGACATTTAACTATTCTGCTGTCCTTCAGAGGGTTTCAGGGCAAAAATATAGTCTCTGGACCCACTGGTTGCCCATCCCTTATTAATAAAATTTTCCCAGCAAGATAAAATAGAAGAGCGGAGTGGACTGAGAAACAGAATGACACAAACATACAACACAGCCACACATATATGTACACAGATATAAATTAATTAATGCACAAACACCAAAATAAAATAAAAATCCAATAGAAAATTGGGTCAATATCCAAGTCTTTAAAACATGGGATTTAGTCAACTTTTAAAACCCCATCTAATTAGCATCATTTGCATCCACCACAGAAAGGGTGTAATCATCAATGAAACTCAACATGGAATCTGATTGTAGTAGGTTTTCCTTGTTCCAGAGGGGCAGCATTATTGCAGTGTTGGACTTCCTTGTCTCTATGGAAATATTTATCAAAATGTTTATATGCATGTCCATGGAAAACATGCACCTCATAAGCACTGATGTGGATATAACAAAGTGCACACAAACAGATTTCTATTCATTGTCTCTCCTCACCCCCCTGATGCCTTTAAGTTTGCCCTTTTGAATTTCATTTCCCTTTAGGGTCACTCACCTGCCATGCTGGTACCTACCATGTAAATCCAAGCTGTATTTAATTTTAGAAATATAAGAGCAAAGTAATGGCTGGAGAAATTTCTCATGGGAATTGCTTTCCTCTCATGCTTCCATTTGGCTCCATCTATTTACATCCCTGTTTCAGGGTTATAAAATGAGAATGGAGCAGTCTACACCAGTGTATCACAAGTAACTCTCTCTCTTTGGTTGCAGGAATAAACAGCAATCCATAACAGCACATTTTTTGCTTAGTCGTGGATTTTAAGCAAAGCTTTTTATCACATGTTTTTATGCCATCTCGCGATCCAGGGTGCATTTTCAGTATGCATCACCTATCCATTTCCCTGTTTATCCCACTTTCTTCCAGAATTTAAGGCCTGTGTAGAAGGAACCTCACTCTCTCTATGACTGTCCTATATCCCAGGATCTGATCCCAGATTATTTGCTTATTCCAGATATAGCAGAATAGACTCAAAGCAGATAGCCTGAGATCAGATCCAGGGATATAGGGCAGTGTAGATCCAGCCTAAGCTTCAGAGGAAGGTAATTGAAAGCTTCCTCTGAATCAGTCTTGGCAAGAAAACTGCTGGAGTTAACTTGAAGACATAGGACAAATACTTAAGTGGGAAAAAATATTCAAAGACATAGCAAGGTTAGTTTGGATCAATATGGAAAGGGATGTTATAACATCTTTGAGACTAATTTAGAAAAAGAAGTTGGTAGCATAAACTGTCATAGACTTAAGTCTTCTTCATCAGATATATGGAGTGAAGTACTGGGAAGAGACCTTTATAGCTATGAATGAACAGGTGGTTTGTCTGAATAGCTATATTTTGAATAGCTGAATAGTCTGAATAGCAAATGCAGATGTGGTGATGAGATTCTGCTTAAAGGATGGCCATTTTGGGGGGGGGGGGGCAGGAAGAAATATGTTGTCAAAAGTAAAATGTATAGATAATAGGCTTGGTTGATCAAGAAAAAAATGGTTCTAAACTTGAAAATAACGAATAAAAAACTAATTAAGATATTAACGAACTGGATCAACCAAGCCTAATAGATAACCATATAAATGGTGGAAGGAATTGTTCTGGTGTTGTGTGATGTTGGCTGGGAAACAGAAAGTAGAAGTGATAAACTGGCCTGGAGAACCCCCATGAAGCGATTGTGTTAACTAGAGTTAGAATGTGTGACATGTGCTAGGAAACAATTGTCTTTATTCAACCTACTTTTGATAGTCTGGTTTTTGTGAGTTTATTTTAGCTCTACTGTTTGTCTTTCCAGTCTTTCTTTGTCATGTTGTTGCTGAGATCAAAGACAGAATGCCCAAGAAAACTGAGTGGTGTTTATGTATTCTTCCTAACGTCTGATGTATGTTCATTAGTCTTTGGACAGAGAGACTGGCCTGTTTGCCCAATGTAAAATGCTGACAAAGGATGACATATTTCACATAGAGGATAAACAAGTCAAAGTATCTCTAATTTGGTGAGTGATATGATTAGGTCCTATGATGACATTTCCCAGATATATGTGTGAGCAGGGTTGGCATCCAGGATTGTGACAAAGGGCCTCATCATAAAGGCCAAGAAAAGCATCCCATTTCACCTAGCAACCAGGGGAAAAAGAGAGGGGCTGTGTAGTGAATCTGTTGCACTGCGTGCAGCTCCCTCTCACCATCACTTTCCCTATTACATGGGGAAAGTGTCACCCTCCTGGCGAAGCTCCATGCTGGCTGCATTGAAGCCAGCACAACATGGGAAGCCTCCCGTATTGGGAGGGAAAGCATTCAGCTGGAACTTACACAATATTATGTGATGTCCAGCATGGGCCTCTGTCCATGAGATGGGGTGAAATCATCCTAGGATGCTAAATTCATATGTCTGATGAGGTCATAAGTCTTGTACCCATCTCCCCATCTGTACTGTCGGTAAGTAACTATTTAGGACTGGAAGAGTGTCTGCAGGCAACTAAAGCCCTGTCATGAAGAACTCTTGAGAAGGCAGCATTATTGTCCAGAATAGGTTGTAGTTCATTGATAATACAGTGGACTCAATTGAGAGCTGGACAATAATGTGCTAATTTTGGAGCACTGCCTGATGCCTCTGCTATTGTTATTGATGTTGACGATGCTAGAGATTCCAAAACATTTATTACATTGCATCGTATCAGCAGGCCTTGTTGAAAAATGTATAAGGTTGTGTGTGTTATGTTTCTTCCCCAAATCAGCTAGAGTAATAAAAAAAAGAATAATCTGGAAAGCATACTGCAGATGATAAAGCAGATGGGAATACCCTGCTGAAATACATGAGAGATGGACTTTTGTTTATTTGTTTTAAATTGATCAAAGTGTGTGATTGTTAGCTGCCTTGAGTCCCCTTGGGGGACTCAAGTGGAGAAAGGCAAGATATAAATATGTTTCCAGGCACAATTCAAAATGTGGGGTTTGACTTACAAAGCCCTATACAGCTCCAGTCCAAATGATCTAAAGGACCGTATCTCTTTCTATTAACATGATAGACATCTACAATCAGCTGGGGGAAGGGGGCTTCTCTTGCTCAAGCACACTTGGTGGGAACATGAAACAGATTGAAACTAAATCCAGACAAGACAGAGGTACTCCTGGTCAGTCAAAAGGCCGAACAGAGCATAGGGTTACAGCCTGTGCTTGACGGGGTTACACTCCCCCTGAAGGCGCAGGTTCGCAGCTTGGGAGTGATCCTGGACTCATAGCTGAGCCTTGAACTCCAGGTCTCGGCGGTGGTCAGGGGAGCTTTTGCACAATTAAAACTTGTGTGCCAGCTGCGCCTGTACCTTGGGAAGTCTGACTTGGCCATTGTGGTCCACGCTCTGGTTACATCCCGTATAGACTACTGCAACGCTCTCTATGTGGGGTTGCCTCTGAAGACTGCCCGGAAGCTGCAATTAGTCCAACGAGCGGCAGCCAGATTACTAACAGGTGCGGGGTACAGGAAGAATACTACTCCTCTGTTGCGCCAGTTCCACTGGCTGCCAATTAGCTTCCAAGCACAATTCAAAGTGCTGGTGTTGACCTATAAATCCCTAAATGACTCCGGCCCAGTTTACCTGTCCGAACGGATTCTCCCCTATGAACCATCAAGGTTGTTAAGATCTGGAGGGGCCCTGCTCTCGGTCCCACCACCCTCGCAATCGCGTCTGGTGGGAACGAGGGACAGGGCCTTCTCGGTGGTGGCCCCTCGGCTCTGGAACTCTCTCCCACTGGAGATTAGAACTGCCCCTTCTCTCCTGACTTTTAGAAAGCTGGTGAAAACTTGGCTCTGGAATTTAGCATTTGATGAGTGAGTCAATAACCCTTGAACACACGGACGGATGGTGATGAATTGTGATTTCATTCTGACGACTTGGCCTTATGTAATTATATGATTGCATTTGAATGTATTTTATGTATTATGTATTAGTGTATTATGTGATGTGATGTTTTAAACTATTGTTATGAATCTTTTGTTGTGAACCGGCCTGAGTCCCTCTTCGGCGGTCGAGAAGACCGGTATATAAAAGTTCTAAATAAATAAACAAATAAACATGGGAGATGACCTTTTCAGTGACTGTTCCCAGACTGTGGAACTCCCTCCCAAGAGAAACCAGAATCATAATAATATTGCCTCTCAATATAAGATCCGAAGTAAGTATCCTTGATTTGTACATCACGAATAAAGTCCAATCATTCCAATGAGTAAGTACCCTAACAAGTGTGTAAACAGAACATGCTTTTGACTTAACCAGTATCACCTTCTTGACTAATTAGAAAGATCAGCAGCCTGGCATAGGGAAGTAGTAGTATTTTTTTGCCCATTTCTTGATTATTTCAGAGCACCTCTGAATGCTAATATGGGTATATTATGGCATAAGGTATTCCCATGGATATTTAATCGTAAGCAGTTAAGGATTCATACAAAGCCCCTCTTTTAAAAAAGTTTGACGAGACACTTCCACAAAAGAATTTGCAAACAAACATCCCATCCCTCTGCACTATCCAAAAAAATGTAAGAAAAAATACTCATTTCTTCCCTCTGATCGTGATGGGATTGTTGAAGAGATTTGTGAAATGGAGAATGGGAAATTGTCATGGCAAAAGTCTACGGTGTTTATTTAAATATTGATGCTACAAATTACTGCTGATAGGTGATTTCTCACGTCACTTTTTCAAAATAAAATATAGTCATTAGAGTATGCCTCAAATATGCTTTGAATACATGTATCCAAGAACACATTGTAAGACACTTAAGTCAATATTATCATATGAAGAGCTTTGCAACTAGTTGTTTCAGTCAAGGGCATTACTTTTATGGTAGATATATACATGAAAGGGGGGAAAGTGCAATGCATCACGCTGACTAGTAAGAAATAGTTATTGAGGTTTATGTATCTCTGTTTTGGATCAAACTATTCCAGTAGAATGCTTTCTCTATGGCTAAAAGATGGGGAAATGAAAAGCTATCAGTGAGTGACACATCACTGGATTCTAAAGGGTGAACACAAATAAAATAAGATGCTGAGTGTCATCTATAAATATAAGCTTCATACAAACAGTTTACATTTATATACTCATAGTCCTTAATACATTTACATTTTTAGCACAGCGTATTCCATTTTCAGCATGTCTGTATCAGCAAAAACTCTGATATGTAACAGCTTCCAATGAATTGGATTGCAAGAGGAACCCTGTTCCTCTTCGATACAGCAAGCACTCTTCAAAACTGTTGAATTGGAAGAACTTAAAAGGGGAAATGAGAGCACTACATTCAGCAGCAGTCCTTGGGGAATTGTGGAAAGGAAATGCATTTGATAGTTTATGCTTATTCGGTTTTCTACATCTGGAAAGTCCTGAGAATAAACAGAGGTATTCGAGAAAGCTAAAAACAGAGAGGAAACACATTTCCAAGTTAATGTTTATGCTATCTGAGAATGCAAGTCTTCCTGAAGATCTTAGAGACTTTGTAATTTATCCATGGTTGGCAGACCAGAACAAGAAATATGGTTTGAAAGGTGTTTACCTGTGTTTCAACATGAGAAGAGATATGGCAAGAACAGGAGCAAACATATAATTTTACACTGAAACTGCCATTGTTCATCTTATATGGAAGGTTACATGGTCATACTTGAAATGTGAGTTTGAAATTTTGGAGGGCATGAGGAGGCAACTTTAAGAGAAGACACATAATATATAGTTTTCTCTTAATATAGATCTTAAATCCAGAGTGGCTTGCTTTCCCTCCCTCCCTTATTTTGGGAGGGCATTAAGATATTCAAGACTGAACATGATATAGGACTGTCTAAAGCAGGGACCCCCAAAATAAAACCTGCAAGCCAGATGTAGCCCTCCAAGGTCATTTACCCAGGTCTCCTTAAGTCTGCAATGACTTGAAACAACACAACAACAATCCAGATTAACTTGACTATCTCATCAGCCAAAAGCAGGTCCACAGTTCCCACTGAAATACTGATAAGTTTGTGTTGGCTAAAACTGTTATCCATTTTGAATATTGTATTATTCTTTTTAATGCACTACAAATAAGATACGTGCACTGTGCATGGGAATTCTTGTTTTTTTTCCTCCAAATTATAGTGTCTCTCCTGTCCCATCCCCCCAGTCTGAGGGACCGTGAACCAGCCCTTTACTCAAAACGTTTTGAGGACCCCTAGTCTAAAGATTCATCTCGATTGTGCAGCCCTCAATCCAGTATACTCATAGAATCATAGAGTTGGAAGAGACCTCATGGGCCATCCAGTTCAACCCCCTGCCAAGAAGCAGGAATATTGCATTCAAAGCACTCCTGACAGATGGCCATCCACCCTCTGTTTAAAAGCTTCCAAAGAAGGAGCCTCCACCACACTCCGGGGCAGAGAGTTCCACTGCTGAACGGCTCTCACAGTCAGGAAGTTCTTCCTAATGTTCAGGTGGAATCTTCTTTCTTGTAGTTTGAAGCCATTGTTCTTTATCTTAGTCTCCATGGATGCAGAAAACAAGCTTGCTCCCTCCTCCCTGTGACTTCGTCTCACATATTTATACATGGCTATCATATCTCCTCTCAGCCTTCTCTTCTTCAGGTTCATACTCCAAATGCTCCAAGATTGCATCCACCTCACTGGACTGTTCTTACCTGACTGCAGAGCTTTATCTGAGCTCCTGGCTATCACAGGTGCTTCTGCTGATATCAGAATGGGGTGCCCACATGACCAGCAAGGAGGGGGGGGCAGAGCTCTTTGTTCAGTTAGAAGTGGCAGCAGCAACAAAAGCATGATAAATCCCTTTTTTCCTATGTTGATTAAGTGCAGATAAAGGGTAATGGTGGCAGTGTCCATCTCATTCTGCTATCCAGACTGCTCCAGAAGGCTGGGATACTCTGGAGCTTCCAGCAAACTCTGGAGTATTCCTTAAGTTTGCCAAAATTGGTGCAAAGTTGGTGTCAACTAAAACCCCACCAACAATAATAATAACCTCATTATAAACAACAATGAATTTATGACTCACCACTACCTGTGGCTCAAGGCGGGAAACAACATCATTAAAACAAGAGACAAAACACTATGAAAAGATATACAACAAAATATGCAAGAGTTTTATTTATCATGTCAGAAGATAATTGAGAATAGTTATAATGTATAGAAAAATCACAAACAAAGTTAAAAACTTGGCCTTATACTAAATTTTCTTTGACCAGAAGCTGGCTACTTTGAGTGCCTCTGCTGTCACTGTAAAGGTTTTCCATTGTGCATGTGGCAGAGCTCACACTGCATTGTAGTGAGTGGTCTGTGGTTTGCTCTTCTCCACACTCGCATATTGTGGACTCCGCTTTGTAGCCCCATTTCTTAAGGCTAGCTCTGGATCTCGTGGTGCCAGAGCACAGTCTGTTCAGCATTTTACGCAGAGTTAAAAATACAAGTTAAATTTATTGATAAAGTGCAGATTAACATTCACAGCTTAAAATTGACCGAGTAGGCCTGCCAGAAGAGATTAGTCTTCAATTGTGTCTTAAATTCCAACAGCTGATCTAGTTGAGATCTTCAGGCAAATCATTCCACAGTCTTGGGGCTCACTGGAAACCACTATGCACCATGAGATTCGTAAGTTGGATTTCTCATATCATTTCTATCAATGTACGCAGTCAGATTAAGAATTTGGGCTTTACATTTTTCCCTGGTCTGAAACCTGCTTGTTGTGCAGTAACCTGGGATTCAATTTAGTCCTAATCAATTTAGTAGCATCCTCTCATATACTTTATATAGATGACATGGGAGAGAGATTTGCGGGTAGTTCCTGGCATTGGAAGAGTATTTACCAAGTTTTAAAATGGCAATGATATTAGTGTTTCTAATTGTAAAATAGTATAATTGCATTAATGCAGAAAGGTGAAACAGTAAGAGTGTTCACCCTAATATGTTGCCACTATCAATGATTATGTGTCTGCAATGAGATATAAATCCCACAGTCAATGGGAAGATACCAGAGGCTTTGGAAAATGCAGTTGAAGTTCTGCTGAAGATCTAAGCAAAAGTGAGATGGTTGCCTGAAGCTGTGAATCAGTCTATTCTCATTTGCTGTTGGCACTGGAAAGTTCATTATGAATTGAACTTTTTCACTGCACAACTCTAGTGTATATATTTTGTGTTTTTGTTCTTTGGATTTCTCACAAAAGTTGAAGAATAAAATGTGAACCTTGGCTGTTTAAACTTTATAGTGATTACTTCAGTGTCTGAGAATAAAGGGCAGGCAGGGGAAATTATCCTCCATTTTTCCTGACAAACTTCTAAAAGACCCCCTAGGTTTCTCTGAACCATTTCCAACTAATGAAATCAGTTCAAGCCTTTCTGAAAATCAGCATCTCCACTCGTCATTTACACCACACAGCAGTTTGTAAACTGCATTACATAAACATTATTACCTTCTTACTTGATCCCTCAGTAAACTAAATTAATCCTACAGGCCAGCAGAAAAGAGATTGCAAGTATTCTTTTATTCATCTACCTCATGTAGACAGTAAAGGATGCAATTTGAAGTAAACACCATTAGTGACATCTGTACTGGACATCTGGAGATGTTAAACAGATAATTACCTCAGCATGCATCATAGTGCATGACATTATTGAGAAGTTGATTGATTGGGTTTAAAATATTTTGAACAACATTGAAAACTATATTTTAAAAGATACATCTTGTTTCAAATCAATCAGTCAGTCACTGATTGCCTTCCAAAAAGTATTCTGCAAGGAGCAGACATTAAGTTACGAATATGCTGTTTTCATAGGCACTTTAAAGGTAATCTCTGAGTTTTAAAGAAATCCTAATATTTTGGGGAATATTATTTATTTTTCATGAGCTGCAATATGTAAAAAAATCCTTATGTTTTCAGTGTTTAACTGATAAAGCATTAACAATATAACATTTAAAAAGTTGAAATTGACACCTTCTCTGTCAATAATACTGTACATGTGATAATAATAAATAATAATTTTTATGTATTGTCGAAGGCTTTAATGGCTGGAATCACTGGGTTGTTGTAGGTTTTTTCGGGCTATATGGCCATGGTATTCTCTCCTGACGTTTTGCCTGCATCTATGGCAAGCATCCTCAGTGGTAGTGAGGTAGTGAGGTCTGTTGGAACAAGGCAAAAGGGTTTATATATCTGTGGAATGACCAGGGTGAGACAAAGGACTCTTCTTTGCTGGAGCTAGGTATAAATGTTTCAACTGACCACCTTGATTAGCATACAATAGCCTGACTGTGCCTGGGGCAAACTTTTGTTGAGAGGTAATTAGATGTCCCTGACTGCTTCCTCTCTGTTGCTGTGCTGTTGCAATTTTAGAGGTTTTTAATACTGGTAGCCAGATTTTGTTCATTTTCATGGTTTCCTATTTTATTTTGTTTTATTTACATCCTACCACCATCTCCCCGAAGAGACTCGGCGTGGCTTACTGAAGCACTTCAAAGTGCCGCATATGAAAGAAACAATACATAAACATACAAAACAGCAGCATAAGTCTAAAAACAACAAATACACATAAAACCCCATCCTAAAATGCAGTAGAACCTGGAAATAAACCAGGCTATCTACAATTAACAAATCAAAGTGCTTGAGTGAGGCAATTGCTGAATCCTCAAATCTAACCAGAGATTACACAAGATGAAAGGCCTGTATAAAAAGCCATGTTTTTAAACTCGCCCAAAAGTGGGGGCTAACCTAATTTCTCTAGGAAGAGTGGGAGGCCACCACCGAGAAGGCCCTCTCCCTCATTCCCACTAGCTGTGCTTGAGACGGTGGTGGGACTGAGAGAAGGGCCTCCCCGGCAGATCTCAAAATCTGTGCTGGTTCATAGAAGGAAAAGTGGTCTCAAAGATAGGTTGGACCCAAAGCATATAGGGCTTTACAGGTGACAACCTGCACTTTGAATTGGGTCCGGAAATTTATCGGAAGCCACTGGAGCTGCTTTAATAGGGGTGTGGTATCCTCCCTATCATTAGCCCTAGTTAATAATCTAGCTACCAATCTTTGCACCAACTGCAGCTTCCGAGCCGTCTTCGAAGGCTTTTTAGTTTCCCTTTAAACCACCATATCAACATCCTATGGAAATCTGGGATTTACCGTTTACATAGGAGGATATGCAGCATTCTCGGCAAGAGAACTCTTGTACCTCACAAACTGAAAACTCCAAAATTCTATAAGATGAAGCCATGAAAAAGTTCATGTCAAATCACAGCACTATAATTGTGTAGTAAAATCTGTCTTCCGTTACTCTAGATTCTCTTAGAATTCTGTACTCTCTTTTCCAAATATTAGCCCTCGATCCGATCTGTGGGTTTTTTTCTTGCATTCTTATAGATACTATACTACATATGAACATAGAGATGACAAAGGGGATTACGTACCTTGTATGGTACCTACATTTTGGAGTGTTAAATGGAAAGAGTTGATAGTACAGGGCCTAATCTTTGAAGGGTTTGATTGAGTGCCTTCTGCCCAGTAAAAATACTGTCAGGAGGAATCCCAGCAGAAAGAGTAATTAAAAGGCCAAGATATCTGGCTCTGAATGAAAGTCAGAAACCATCGATCCAACTGAAGAGCAGAAAGTCTTACTTTTCCCCCACCTGATGAAATATTAATTGGCCAGTTCTCCTGCAAATTTGTTGCTGTAAGTAACCCTAAAAAAGTCATTTCAGTGCCACAGGAATAATTAGTTTAGTCCTGTTTTTGCAGGTGTATGAATCATAAATGCAAATAGCTCGAATAATTGTAATTACAGTTACTTGATAAGCAGTCCCTTCCTTTGAAAGACTAGCAGAGGGGTGTTAATTGCTATATTGCAATAATAAAGATGGTTCTACCTCCCTTCGCTTTAGTAACCTTCTCAGGTGGGATGCTGCTCTGTTTATGACCCAAAATCATCATTAGCAATTAGAAGGATTAACCTGAAGACCACTGCAAAATTCCAATTATTATTGAGTTTCCTAAAGCTAAGTTATGAAAGCCTTTATCTCTGCTATAACAAAGAAATGATTATTTCTCCAGCCTGTATGGAAACAATTTAAGCTGTTAATTAGATGCTTGGATGCATGGGGAAATGCCAGCTAAATGCAATAGATTTTAATTATGTGCAATTCCAGACTACTGTAAGTCAATGAGATTGCTTTAAACAGGTTTCAAAACAGCTTTCAAAATCTTTGGAAAATTACAAAATCACACAAGGCTGTCATGAATTCATGCTTAGAGATAAGGGTTCAGGAATATGCATAATTCAAACCATCAGTTACCATCTTGAACAGAAGCCAGCCTAGACATGCATACTTGGAAAGGTTACGTTTACAACTGCTAGACTCCCTGAGCCATCATGGCCATAGGCTAGATTCTGGGAGATGTAATCCAATCAAATTATCTGTCCCATAATGATTATGTTTCCTTTATGGTCCCTGTAAAAATGGTGTAGAAAAGTGACATCATGGTACAAAATGTCATAAAGTCACCACAGCAAAGGGGCAGAGAAGCTTAACTCTTTCCTATGTGATTTTGTTCAGTCCATTTCTCCAACTAGAACAGGTTTTGTGGGTTTCTTCAGGGATGGGTAGAGTTTTTTCGTCATGTCAGGAGCAACTTGAGAAACTGCAAGTTGCTTCTGGTGTGAGAGAATTGGCCATCTGCAAGGATGTTGCCCAGCGGATCCCTGGATGTTTTGATGTGTTACCATCCTTGTGGGAGACTTCCCTCATGTCCCTGCATGAGGATCTGGAGCTGATAGAGGGCGGGCATCCATGCTCTTTCCAGATTCAAACCTGCAACCTGTCGGTCTTCAGTCATGCCGGCACAGGGGTTTAACCCACTGTACCATTGGGGGCTCCAGGAATGGGTACTACAGTCTTGTTTAAAAGCAACATGAGTAAAGGTAAAGATTTCCCCTTGACCTTAAGTCTATTTGAGTCCAACTCTGAGGGGGTGGGGGTGCTCATCTCCATTTCTAAACCGAAAAGCCAGTTTTGGATGCCTCCTAGATCATGTGGCCAGCATGACTGCATGGAGCACCATTACTTCCCACCGAAGCGGTACCTATTGATCTACTATCATCTGCATGTTTTTGAACTGCTAGGTTGACAGAAGGTGGGGTGAACAATGGGAGAGCACCCTGTCCCACGGATTTGAACCGCCGACCTTCTGGTCAGCAAGTTCTGCAGCGTAGTAGTGTAACTTACTGTGCCACCACTGTACCATTTATTTTATAAGAAACACTATATTTTTCTACAGACAGTACCATATTTTAAAAGTAATTTGTTCATTCTGTCTCAATCAAATTCCAACATGCCTAGTTTCTCAAAACTATCAGAATCGTCATACACAAAAAGTTATAAAAGATGTGACCCTAGGATTCCCTTTAGGCACACAATTTACCACTGTTTTAAAACAACCTTACTTCAATTATTCATGGATACTAATTTGATCTTGTATATATGACAAGTAGCATTAACATTTATTCATTTATTTTTCCTCGCACATTACCTTATGTATGTAAAGACAAAATATATGCTATAGACTACACATCTTTAATAAAATAACACAAGTTTGAATATGTATATATCTGCACTGGGTAGCATGTTCGTGTACTATTGGGTTTCTTTAATTTTCACCTCACTCTTCTTTACCATTTGATGCTGCTATTAGTATACTGGATGGAATTACTCATTATAAATGCAGGGCCCTTGAGACAGTTATGAATTTCAAGCATATGAAACAAAGTGAATGAGTCCTTCAGAACTTCCCTTCAAATCAGTGTAGCATCATTAATTATTAACCGCTTGATGACCTAAATAAATCATAAGATCATATTTCTTTTAAATGCCACTTGTCATACATCAAGTCAACTCAGAAAGATTCTAATACCTAGATAGAAAACAGCTTCACTTCAAGTACAATTAAATAATTCTAGCTGTGTTATATTGAACACGAACACTCTCAGCAATTTGGAGTACTTTTGTCAATCATGATATGCCAATGGGATTCACTCTATAATTAGGCACACAATTGTGGATTGTACAGAAAAAAATGAAATGAAAATAAACTATTCCTTGAGACATACTTTCCCTACCTGATGGCTATTGTGTTCTCCATAAGCTTTTGTAATAAAGATCATTGCTATCTTTTTATGCTAGTGAAAACAGATATCCTTGGTCTATAGTTCAGAGGAGTCAGAATGAATGGTGCCATGAGGCTGTCACTCATACCTTTAGTATGAAAAAATTGAAATAGGAAAAAAAGCCTCCAATCATTATATTAGAGCGGCCCTAATAAAAATCTGGGAGAAATATAAGAGAAGATTATATCAAAAACTCCCCTCTGGTTATCCCCAAAAGAGGCCCATCACAAAAGAGAAATACCGAGGAATAAATGGCACGCACATAAAACATTGCTAGAAAAGCAGGACAATACCTGGAAACTTAAACCACTAGAAGTACTAAGAGAAGTAGATAAAGAATTAACTTGGTTTCACTTCACACAGATAACGGATAGTTTCAAAATAAATTTTAAAAAAAGATTTTGCATCACAAAAATCAATCTGGGACATAGTAGTGAAAACTGATTTTTTTAAAAATAAAGATACTGTACTCTTAGAGTGAGACACCGAAACAGAAATAATAAAAGATAACATGATTAAATGGGCAATGGAATTTTTGGACAGTCTATCTTGTTAAAAGATTGGGAGGAGATATGGAAAAAAAGTTAAAGTACTCAAGCTCTACAAATATATCAGAAAACTGATATATACATTTTTTTTGTACCTAACACCACAACTGGCTAAATAGTACAAAAATCTAAACAACAGTTGTTGAAAATGTGGGGACCAAATAGGTACCTATTATCATGTCTGGCGAACATGGAAAAACTAAAGAAATTCTGGAATGATATACACACACATATAGAAAAATACTGAAGATCAAATTTGATTTAAAACCTGAATATTATCTGCTAAACCTAATGGACTTTGATATAGGGAAAAACAATGATAAGCTATTATACTACATAATAACAGCTGCTAGAACCATTCTAGCAAGCAGATGGAAAGATAAGGAACTTCTACAGTAGAGTCTCGCTTATCCAACCTTCACTCATCCAATGTTCTGTACGCAGTCTGCGTCCCGCCCGGATCCACAGCTGTTTCAATACATTGCAATGTTTTGGTGCTAAATCCGTAAATACAGTAATTACTACATAACGTTGCTGTGGGGAGATCGTGCAAAAAGATGTTGAAGAGGAGTGGGGCTAGTACGCACCCTTGTTTGACTCCCTTTTGAACCAGGATCGGGTTTGACAGGCATCCCCTGTGGTCTTTCACCTGGCAGAGGTTTTGGTTGTGCAATTTCTTAATCAAGAAGAGGAGTCTTGGGTCTATGTTGAGGGCTGCTAGTTTTTCCCACAACTTTTCTCTATTCACAGAGTCAAATGCCCCCTTCAGGTCCAAAAAGGCCACGTTTAGCTTATTAGGGCAATTTTTTGAGTATTTGTTGGCTAGGTGGGCCAAGATGTGAGTCTGGTCTAATGTTGATTTCCCCTTAGAGAATCCTGCTTGTTCTGGGCCAATTATGTTGTTTTGGTTGACCCATGATTCTAGCTTAGTTTTCAGGAGCTTGGCATACATCTTCCCTATTATGGAGAGCAGGCTAATGGGCCGATAGTTCGTTGGATCGTTTTGGTCTCCTTTTTTGAATATTGGGACCATTATAGAGGAGGTCCATGCCTTTGGCATGTACCCCGTTTCGTTGATCCTTGTGAAGAGGTTTGCTAGTAGATTTGCCCACCACTCAAGTTGACGGGCATAGCCCCTGGCTCAAGTTGACGGGCATAGCCCCAAGATTGGCCCAAAGCATGTCCCCCTTCTGCTATTTGCGGATGATGCAGCCCTATTATCCCTCTCTCATGTGGGCTTAAAAAGACTCCTGCATAAATTTGTTGATTTTTGCGAGACGAACGAACTGCAGGTGAACTACGATAAAACCAAAATCTTGGCGTTTGGGAAAAGCAACAAAAGACAAGTCTGGAAGATAAAGGGCCATTATATTGAGCAAGTAAAACATTTCAAATACCTAGGTCTCTGGTTTAGCAACAACTTGTCATGGTCCACCCACTTAAAATATACACTGGCCCGGGCCAAATCGAGTGGCAGTGCGACCAGGAGGTTCTTCCACTCCAGGGGTAATCAATATATCCCCCTAGCTCTGCAAGTCTTCAAAGCAAAGGCGATGTCACAACTTCTCTATGGAGCACCCATCTGGTTAACCCCCAATAACAGCGCCATCAGATCTTTTCATTCGAAATTCCTCCACAAACTATATGGTGCCCCCAACTGTGTCCCGTATGCAGTTCTCTGTCTTGAATCTGGGCAATATTCTATTGAGGCTACTATCTGGCTAATCGTCATCAAATTTTGGCTATCTATACACTATCAAAGTCCCAGCGACTCTCTGACTCAACTCACCTTGAGCGAACTCCACCACTCCAAATGGTGCTCAACTGTCCTAGCAAAGATCGGGGAATTGGGCTACGACAGCGATTTCCTGACTCTACTATCTTTTTCCGAGATTTTTACCCTCATCAAAAGGAGGCTGCTAGAAAGGGACCACAACCAATTGTTGAGCTTGGCAAACAAATCCTGCTCACCTATTAACTTGGCAATTCCATACACACAGGGAAATCCAGCCTTTTACATCACAGAGCTCACCAACCCCTCTTACAGAAGAGCCTACATGCTGGCTAGATTTAACATCATGCCATCGCCGCTCCATAGAGGAAGACTCAATGGCCTCCCGAGTGACAAGAGGGTCTGCCTCTGCAGCACAGGACAGCTAGACTCCATACCGCATATTCTCCTGCACTGTCCACTCTACCAGGAGCTAAGATCCAGCCTGCTAACACAAGCCATAGATTCACTGAAGAACCGCAGCGATTCTGACAAAGTGATTTTGCTTTTAAATTGCCAGGACTTTAGCTGCTGCCTTTCAGTGGCAAGATTCCTGAATGAAGTCTGCAAACTGAATGTGTAGCAAACGAGAAGCCCTTTTTTTATTACGTGTACTATGTTTTATACTCTCTGCCATGTTATGCCAATAAAGGCTTATTGTATTGTATTGTTGTATAACGTTGCTGTGTATTGAATTGCTTTTTCCATTGATTTGTTGTAAAACATGATGTTTTGGTGCTTAATTTGTAAAATCATAACGTAATTTGAAATTTAATAGGCTTTTCCTTAATCCCTCCTTATCACCCAACTTTAACCAACATTTATGCTTATCCAACATTCTGCCGCCCTCTTTATGTTGGATAAGTGAGACTCTACTATATTTGTACATTGTTGGTTATTTATAAAGTACATTTTTATTTAAAATACATTAAAAAAATTCGGGGGGGGGGGGTGTTGGGGAGCCAGAATGGATTAATAGCATTTCAATGAATTTCAATAGGAAAATTCACTTTGAGATAAGAGAGTTTGAGTTAAGAGCTTGGTCACAAAACAAATTAAACTCTTATGTCAAGATATCACTATAAATAGGTCCAACAGAAAGTACAGCCTGTCTGATCACTCAAGCCAATATGATTAAACTATGACTATCACACTTTTGACATATCATGAGCCTACATGATTTATTAGAAAAGTGATAATGCTGGATAAAGTAAAAGGCAATAGAAAACTAGCGATCACATCATGGGTGGATTTTAACACACAAAAAATGAGAACAAGATCCACATGTCTTCCAAACATGTAGAGACACAGTAGATGAAAAATAGAGTATGAAAGGATGAATGAACATATAAATCTGAAGCTGAAGCAAAAAAAAAAAGAGAAAGAGAGAAATTTTTGGATAGATCACATAGACATATAAAGGAAGGCTTTAGATCCTCAGGGTCTCATGCCCCAAATACAGAAAAAGGCCTAGTAATATGAGAGAAATAGTTTTTAAACAAATTAACAACAGACACTAAGGATTTCACTAGATGAAACTGGGGAAAGTGGGGAAAATATGCTTCATTGTGTATGGAATCAACTATCTTGAATGGCATTAAATTTTTAAAGAAGATGGATAATTTACTTACCCCCATCACACAGGCTCACCTTCTCCCAGCCCAACCATCCACTTAGAGGAGACACAAATCATTGTTCCACACCAGTTTTTTCCATGGGCTCCTCTGAGCTCCCTCCCAATGCCATTACTCTCGACGTGGCAGGAGGCATCATTCTTAAGGCAGACCCCCCTCACCTTTCTTCCCAATCTCATTACTCTCAATCACAGATGTTTGAAACAAAGTTTAAAAGCTACTGCAATTTCAAAAGTCAAGATTACTATGAAGGAGAAATGACAAAGAAAACAAAGTTGTGATACCTTGAAATATTGATATTTCTAATGACTGAACTAATTTAAAAAATTACCGTGCTCATGAAGCAGGATTTTGAGAGAGAAATGTCAATGCTTGGTAGAATACCACCCATTGGAATGCCCAATACCTCACATCATTGAAGTGATTCAACATGGGAAAATTTGAGAGATCCCGTCTCACATGCTTTCCTCCACTTTCTCGCATTTTCACATGAATCATGAGGTCAGAAGAACATAATTCCCATCTTCTTTCTCCCCTCTCCATTTCTCAACTCTTCTAAAGCAGTTCCCTGACAAAGCATCATGGACAACAGGCAGAAGTCAGTCTGCATCATTTGATGGGCTCCATCATCAGGGAATAGTTTTAGGAGTGTTTAGAAATGGGAAGGGGGTTGCATGTGATGAGGTCCTAAAGTAGGAGCTCAGATTTTGGATAGTTCACGAGCTCAAATACGGACTTTTCTATCTGCAAGGATGATATCTCTATAAATGTTTGTGTTCTGCATAAAGTTATACTGAAACCCTTTCCTAGGCTTTCAGAAAGAGTCTTAGAATCACAGGTGAAAAGTCCTTTCTGACTTCTGAGTTGAAGAGACTTGAACAAATGTGGTTCCTGTCTAATATTTGAAAGAAAATTTTTGAGTAACTGAAAGGTTATATGTGGTGTACTTTAAATTACCCTTAAAGAAAAACCAGGAAAACCCTTTTATTCAATTCGTTGGATAATTTGGGATTTTTCTCTTACCTGAACATATGACACTTAATGACCTATTTTCAAATTTAACATTAAAGTCTGCTCTTTGGCAGCTCTTATTTGTATCAGTTAAGGAGCATGGGGGCAGTCCTGAAAGAGCCTCTAATATCTATCTTTTTGGTGCCAAGTATCCCCTTTTTGGAGGTGAACAACTAATTTTCTTCCAAACTAGTTCTTCTATTGACACATTTATATTATACCTTATTTAAACCTTATTTTTTAAACAAGAAATAGGTATTTAAAGAAAATCACTTAATAGTTTTTTTGATGGTCTAATATGAATATTATTGGTATATTTTCCAGATAAATATCTGTGGCAACAAGCTTCATGATAGTTATGGTTGGATTTGTTTGTTGAATGATTTATGCTCCCAATTTTGAGTATCTGCAAGACAACAACTGGAGGCACTCAGGAATATCCCTGTGAAATATGCATTCTCATCTTCCATTAGCATTAATGGGAAGTAAAGTACATGCTCCCCGGTGGGAGAAAATACTCCTTAGAGACCTTAGGAAAATTGTTCTTTTGATGAGGACATTTTATTGCAAAAGAGTGAAACATGCACGCAATAGTCAAATACACATACACAACTTACCTGGAAGCATGTTTTAAGATCTATCTCAAGCCTAAAAAAATCATTCTGATGTCTTTCTCACTATACCATTTGACTCTGGAGTCCTTACACAACAAACTAAGACATAACTCCCAAGCAGTCAGTTAAAATAAAGAAGAAACAACAGCCATTTATAGCACATTTGAAATCATATCATCAGAGCCAAGTTTGCAATAGACTTTCAGTCTAAGCCTTACTACAGCTACACAACCTATGAACTAAAGTGTTCGTGGAAGGTGCCTATGAATGACACACTCATCAGAATTCAATTACTTTCCTTCTCTTCCTTATGAAAGAGAAATTCTTAGAATCTATTGTAATCCATTGTTGCACTAGGCAATAATAGACATTCTTCCTCCACAATGATTTCAGATGGTACAAAAATTTGATGGGGAAGACCAGTGCTGCAATGCCCAAGCCATTTCATGAATTGATAAATTTCTAAGATAGATATATCTCAGAGAGAGAGAGAAAGAGAGAAATCAGATATATTACCCTACAGCTCATAACTCTCAGACACACAAGCAAAATAATTTGAACCATACAAATCAAACCAACAAAACCATAATAAAACAATCAGATAAAGGCAGTCATCAGTTGACATAAGCAAAGGCCAAAATAAGAGACCTCCCTAGAAGAATGACTAAAAACATAACAGTGATAAATCCACTAAATGTAAAATATTGCAGTAGAAATCTACATAATATTGAAATCATCCAGAGAGAATGAAAATGCTAACAAAGGTAGATCTTTCTAAGGAAGGCCATTTTAAAATGGGGTAGAGGAACCAACTACTGAGAAAATCCACTCTTAAATAATTACAATATTTAAGTGTATGAGATCACTGATAATAATAATAATAATAATAATAATAATAATAATAATTTTATTACCCACCTCTCCTTGTGGTTCAGGATACAGGATAATTAAACACATAAACATTGTAAAAATACCACAAATTAAATGTATTTCTATAAAAGATTCATGTTAAAATGTATTTCTACAAAATACATATTAAAGTACACAAAACAGATTAAACAAAGGACTTGAGTTTAAAATATGGCAAGGCTTTGGGAAATGGTGGTGATGATGATAACCTCAAAGTTCAGGTAAGAACATATGATGATGATGAATTCCTTCAGATAGTATGATGCTCACCTGCGTTGGGCTTTGATGACCAACCATGGAATAATGAGACCAGACACAGAAATTTGGGTTAAATAAAAGGTACATTATTTGATCTATATCCTATTTAAGTTAATTGGACCTGAAAGAAACAAAATAGTAGAGCAAGCTGATCCACTGACTGCCATTTATTTCCTCCTCAGGCTGTAGCTACACTGCCATAAAAAAATCCAAATCATCTACTTTGAACAGGATTATATGGCAGTGTAGACTCATATAATCCAGTTCAAAGCAGACAATGTGTATTATCTAATTTGATAATCTGGGGCTCTTTCCATGCAGCTTAATAAAATCCTACAATTTCTGTTTTGAACTGGAATATATGACAGTGTGGACTCAAATAACCCAGTTCAAAGAAGATATTGTGGGATTTTCTGTCTTGATATTCTGGGTTATAGAGTATGGCTGTGTGGAAGGACCCTGGATTATATGGCAATGTAGATCCAGCCTCAATCTTCCCTTGGTGAAGCATCTGTGCTCTGAAGATAATCCAAGTGACTGGAAGATAAACCCTCTTAAGTTCCAGGTCCTTATATGAAGATCAAGGTAGCCTCAAAGATAGATTCCTCCCCCATCTTCCAGGAACTGTAAGGGCCATTTAAGAGTCCCACAAGGAGTACACTAAAGTCTTAAACCACCACCACCAGCCACCTCAGATACCATACTCCACGGATGCTCAAGGCCTATTATGTACAATGATGTAGTAAAATGGTGTCCGATAGAGACAATAATAAAATCAAGGTTTTGTTTCTGGATTTTTAAAATAATATTTTAAAATAATATTTTCAAGTTGTGGATGGTTGAATCTGATGATGCAGAATCTGTGGCTACATAAAGCCAACCCTAATACATTCCAAGGATGCAGTGAGAGTATTACAATCTTTGGAGAGCTCAAAGATCTATGGAATAATCATCAGCAAATCTATGGGATAATCATCATGACATTTCATATTGAAATATGAAAAACATCCCTCAAACATCTCTAGAAAACTACAGAATATTGCAACAATGTCGTTATTGTTACAAGAAGCAAGACACTTGATTCTGAGAACTAAATGCAAGAGAGTGAGCCACACAAATGTCACATTGGCTACTTCTTAGCACATCTATGAAATGTATTTGCTAAACAGGTTTCATGTAAAGCTTCTTGGGGACACTCACAAGGTACTCAAGAACACAGTCCTGCTAGTATTTAAGTTATCCATTCACTTTGCAAGTGAGCAATGGAAATGAAACTGCAAACACATTTTATAAAATAAAAAGTGGGACTATTGTTAAACTGTACTGTGTTTGGAGCATGATTAATGAAACTGACGGTGTTAATATGCCTTGCAATGAATAGCTTTCATGCAACCTCATCCTTTATTATGCTTGCTGGCAGTATGGCTATTAATAGTACAGGAGCCTGCACTTGTACTTTCAAACATTTCAGACACAAATAATAGAAGATTTTCAATTAAAAAAGATAATCTCCCTTCAGAAGGAAAGCAGTAAGCATAGTGAATAATTTAAAATCTATGGGGATATAAAGATTTATTAAATTTCCCAACAAGCAATAAGCTGGAAACTTTGATTAATGGCTGAAAACTAGAAAACAGGGAATGAATCAAGGACTTTTTGAGGCATGATCTTTTAATAGATTTCTTTTTAAACGCTGGTAACATAGGGAAAACTGTGTTGAACATGCAGCAAACTACAACAACAAAAAAAATCTACAAAAGGACAATATCTTTATCAGGCAGCCAAAATACACAAAATACATTATGCAAGCTTTAGAAACTCCACTGGCTTCTTCATCAGACAAAAGATATTTAAAAATTATACAGCAGAAGAAAAGTTATGTTACAGACATACATTTTATATCAGGCAAAGGTCATTTCTCTTCATAGTCTACATGGGGATTGCGACAAAGAAAGATAGATGTGTTGTCAAAGGCTTTCATGGCTGGAATCACTGGATTGTTGTAGGTTTTTTCAGGCTATATCCATATAGCCCGAAAAAACCTACAACAATCCAAAGAAAGATAGAATTGCATGTCCATTAACGGCAATAAAGTAACTTTTCTTGGGGCCCTGGTTGCCTCTCTCTGTGCTTTGTGAAGCCTCACGATGAAGATGAAAGAGGAACTTTGAAAGCTTCTATCATGTATTTTATACACTTTGGTTGGCCTATACAACCATTGTTCCCTTATTGATTTTTAAACACTGTTAACTACCTTTTGAATGTTCTTTATGAAATGTGTTTTAAAAATTAAAATATATTTCTAAATGCTTTTTTAAAAAAATTAATATATTTCTGTAAATGCTTTCCAGAAAAATTCCTCATTTATTATTTCAGCCTCCGTGTTTATTCTTTCATTTATTTTACAATATTTAGAGCGCACACTAAAAGTTGGAACATTTACACTTAATTTTCCTCAACCTAAAAATAAGCAGCAGCCCAAAAATTGTATTTGGATGGAAAACATATCCTGGACAAGCACTGAAAAAACATATCCTGGACAAGCACTGAAAATACTCATTCCATTCTTATCCTATGAAACTGAACATTAGAAATAGTTTAAGAAGCTAACACGAGGCATGACTGTGTTGTCGAACCATGGCACTCTCGCCTCAAATTAATCTGGACCTTCAGAAAGACTTCAAGTTAGAAATACGATTTTTCCTTTTAGTTCCCCCCCCCCTCCAGTTTTTTTTTTTTTTTTTTTTGATGTTTTGCAATATCTAAGCCTCTGGAGGCTCTGGAAGGGACCCAGCAGCAACTGTACCCTGAACTATATCAAACCAAAACCCTTTAATAACTGTATTAAATAACTCTATTTAATAACTGTAATAACATGTATTGATTGTGTACTGTATCAATTCTTAAATGTACAAACTCATATCAAATGTAATATGAAGGCATCCATTTCCCCAGTGCTTCCTTTTTACTATACATAAGTTTCTGGGAACAGAGAAGCCCCTCCAGTAGTATCCCAGGTTAGATAAAATCAGTTCTTTTGTATACAGGTGTGTAACAGATAATCTCTTTATAGCCAGGACTGTGTCAAAACTGCTTACCTGTTTAGAAATGACTGGGGGTTCATTGTCTCAAGGAAGGAAAGCCTAAAGCAAATATGAATACATTAGCCTTCTGACAGGGCAACCATGCCGCTGGTCCCCCAAAATTATCACCTTTTGTTCACAGAACTGGACACTTAAATCAATCAAGGAATCATCTGCATACCCACATCATCATATCCTTCAGTTTCATGCCATCTACGGGGGCATCCCTGCAATGCACTGGACCTTTAAACCTACCAATAATCAGCTGTTCTTCTTACCCTTCCTCTTGTCTGTGACATCAGGAAAAACTCAGCCAATCCCTGCATGGATTGTAACTGGCCCATTTCTTAGCCAATCAGGAGGAGTCATTGGAAGCCTGGTTAGCTCTCAGAAGTATATAAAATGTCTTGCATTTTCTATAGAGTTATGATTGTACATTTTCAAGTATCAGCTTGATACTTGCATGCGTTTTGGCCAAACTGTAATAAACCCCTGTAATAAGCAGCTGGAGTGCTTGTTCTCTGTCCGGGCTGATCTGGTTTAGTGGTCCTTCTTATCTGTGGCCCTAGCTAAAATCACTTCAATTTGGCAATGGGAACCAATTGCCTAGAGAAAGATTTCTTCTTTGGAAATCTTTAAAAAGAAGCTGGTCAACTACCTGCAGGAAAGAGATACTTTAGATGGAGTTCCTGCATTGAACAGTGGATTGGACTCCATTGTCCACAACACCCATTCCAGTTCTATGATTCTATGACTGTGAGAAAATATAAACAAATAATGGAAAACTTATATATTTTTGAAGGTAGAATTATAATTTTGAAGGTAGAATTGTCCTAATGATTTTTTTTTGTCATGTCAGGAGCGACTTGAGAAACTGCAAGTCGCTTCTGGTGTGAGAGAATTGACCATCTGCAAGGACGTTGCCCAGGGGACGCCCGGATGTTTTGATGTTTTACCACCCTTGTGGGAGGCTTCTCTCATGTCCCCGCATGGAGAGCTGGAGCTGATAGAGGGAGCTCATCCACGCTCTCCCCGGATTCGAACCTGCGACCTGTCGGTCTCCAGTCCTGCCAGCACAGGGGTTTAACCCACTGCGCCACCGGGGGCTCCTAATGAATAAAAAGATGAGAAAGACATGCTACAAACAAGATCTTTATAATATGAAAATATTCAGGTCCAAATAAGCAGAGTTGTTGCCTTCAACTTTATCTCTATCTAGATACTAGTGAACAAAACTATGCTAATTTTATCCTCCCTTTGGATCATTATCGCTTCATTTTGCTTCAGTCCTACATCATATTTTAAAAGATGAACAACTTTCTGATGTGCAGACTACTCTTCCCATTAGCAACATTCTGTTCACATCTTTTTGATGTCTCGCTAATATGTTCTTGTCAGATCATGTTGCAAAAACATAATAATAGTTGTATTTGCAAGTCTGAACAATTTGAATAAACAATGCAAGGCTGCTTTATTTGGCAATTATACTTTAGAAAAACATATCTTGGGAGAATATTGATGCATCATGTTGGTTTTCTATTGTTGTTGCAAAGCAGCAAGAGGGAAATATCCCCACTCCCAATGCACGAGCATGTGATGGAGCAGCAGGAAATTGCATCAAGAAGGATAGGTAGATCCAGACATCAGTTAGTATGTAGTCCAATATGTGAGGATGGAAACAAAGTCTTCTCATGGCTGTTGATCCTAACCATTGTGAAATTTTGAGGGTCTAGACCAGGAGTCCCCAAACTAATGCTCATGGACTGGATGCCACCCTCTGAGGTTTTTTACCCACCCTATGCCCTAAGCCCTAAGTCTGAAATGACTTGAAGGCACACAACAATAACAGTCCTAATTAAATTGACTACCTCATCAGCTAAAGAAGGTCTGTACTTCCCATTAAAATACTGGTAAGTTTATGTTGGTTAAAATTGTTCTTCATTTTAAATATTGTATTGTTCTTTCATATATTTTGCCCTCCAAATAAGATATGTACAGTGTGCATAGAAATTTGTCCATGTTTTTTTTTTCCAATCTATTGTCCCCCGTCCCATCCCCCCCCACCAAACAGTCTGGCAAACCATGAACAGGCCCTCTGTTTAAAGGGTTTGAGGACCCAATGTGGGATAAAATAAAAGAGGTACTGTATATACTCGAGTATAAGCCTAGTTTTTCAGTCCTATTTTTAGGCTGAAAAAGTCTCTCCCGGCTTATACTTGAGTCAGTGTTATTTATTATTTTACTTTTCTGTTGTTGTTGTTGTTGTTGTTGTTGTTACATTTATTATTTTATTATTGTTGTTATTATTACATTTATTATTTTACTCTATTATTGTTATTATTACATTTATTATTTTGCATTATTATTATTATTATTATTATTATTATTATTTTACTCTATTTATTATTATTGGAGGACATGTAAGCTTATTTACATTGAAGAAGGTTAGAATAATGGTTTAATCAGAGTTGGGCAGTCCTATCTTGAATGACAGTTTTATGTAAATATTCAAAAACATTTAACCTACTAATGCCTAAATTAATTGTCATTTCAAGTTTTTGTATTTTCTGCTAGTAGTATGATACCATCTGCAAATCTTTAAATTGCTGATATTCCTTCCTCCAATTTTCACACCTTTTTCTTCAAAGTTAATCAATCTAGTGTGATAAAATGCAACCTTGCCTGACCCTTTTGCCAAATGGAAACCATTTTGTTCCCCTGGCTGTGTCTTAACAATGGGCTCTTATCACTTTGACTCAGCTGTTTCCTAATTTTGAAATCTAATGAAATTTGATTGACAACCATTCCTGTTTTGGAATGTGTGATCAATTTTCACTTGGACTGCAGCTAGGATATATCAATTTCTTCCTCTTCTGCTTCTGTAGCTGGAGTATAAACTTGGATTGTAGTTACATCGATAGGATTTCTTATATCTTATTAATGGTACTTGGTCAGACTTTGCATTATACCCCATGTCTGCTTTTGCTACACCTCTCCTCACTATTAATTCTTCTCAGGTTTTCCTTTCCTGAGTAAAACACTGTAATTTTCTGAATGGAAATATTCAATTCTTCTCTACTTCAGTTTACTCACACTTAGTGTTGCCTATGCTTATACATTATTTATATGTTTCATTATTTGTTTTATAGTTTCTATCTTCTCCTGATTCATGCTTTTCACATTCCATGTTTCTATCATATGTGTTCTGTAGCTTCATACTTTCATGTCACCTCTGAATGCCCTTTTAGCTTGAGTTCAACTGAATATCTTTTTGGCTTGAATTCAGTTGCATGTTACAACACTATATGTACTTGTCCTCTGTTCTTCCCCAGTAAATCTTTGAGTGCCTTTGGACCTGGCAGTCTCATCTTCTGGCACTGTCACATGTTTCATTTTGGATTGTCTTATTATAGGATTTTCATTGTACATAATTCGAATAAGCTTTATCATACCTCCTTGTGTTTAATAATAACAAATGTTAGCTATAGTGACACTGCTGTTGTCTCAGAGAGATCTTTTGCTAATGCCATCCACAAAGACATCCAATAAATGCCTTCTGTTTCAGTACCTTAATGGATTCTATCTTTGTTCTCTGTGTTCAATTGAAAAGGACACATATGCACAAATCTTCACATCTTACAGCAATTTCAAAGCTCTTGGTTCTATTATTACAATATGGCTTTGTCTATTAGCAGTTCAAAAGAACTAACAGAGGAATAAGCTTGAATTCATGTATGATGGAAAATGGCCATGACCCTTTCACTCTCTTGTTTTAACACGAAGAAGAGGGACATTTCCATTGTTGAATGGGTACTTAGGAAAAGGAACTAAACATTTGCCTCATGTAACCGATTTCCTGCTGCAAATACTCTAGAAGAGGCCATACGTTCTTAACTTCTTTTCCTAGTGGGTTCCAAAACTTGAGCCAAATCCAGCTGAACAGAAAACAACCATGGCAAACTTTATGGAGTTAATCACATAAAAAGTTAACCATATTCATTGCCCATGATTTTTCCCCAACTCATTCTTTAATTTATCATACATGCCCATGTATAAGTTGGGAAAAATGATTAGAAATAACAGTTCAAAACCTGGGTCAATTTATACAATGATCAATGTTGGAATAGGGACCCAGTGTGAAGACAATAGCAAGAGGGGAAAGTGGGAGGCACACCCACTTTATTATCCCTCTTTGCTCAAACTGGAGAAAGAAAAGCTGCTCCCCCTCTTTCCCTCCTTCCTTCACTTTTTTCAGCCCAAGTTGAATTAATCATTTTGGGCAACTGAAACAAAGTAGCACTGACCATTTTAATAAGGGGACACCTCTATTAAAATGGCCACCACAGTCTCTCTGCAGAGAAACTTATATAAAAGATGGTCATATTAAAAATCTCCATCCCACCCGCACCCACCCCCCACCCTCACCCACCCCCACCCAACAATAACAATTAACTCTGCCCAGGCCGAAAAAGTATGTGTAGGAGATTTCTAAGGAATGGGTGAAAGTTTCATTTCAGGTTTCTATCTCAATATAAATAAATTCATAAATTTATTTATATTGAGATAGAAAGAATGTGTTAAGAATGTGAATGGGTTAAAACTGATTATCAGAGCAATCCAAGTGAGAGAGAAAAACAAGAGCAAATTACTTTATCATGTATCTCTCTATGGGAAAGTCATCAAAAACTGCTCAGTTATTGAAGATTGTTCAAAGTTTAGTATTTATTCTGTGAAAAAAATACATTTGTTTTTTACATAATAAGTAGTATTTTTTGAGAAAAAAATCTTTCTTTCTATGAAGGAAATATCTTTTCTGTGGAGAAAGTTACTGGTGGAGGAAGACTTTTATTTCCATTTGTTTTGAATAAGGTAAAGGAAAAAATTTCCCCTGAGATTAAGTCTATTCATGTTCAATTCTGGGTAATGCTCATCTCCATTTCTAAGCTGAATAGCTGGCATTGTCCGTAGACACCTCAAAGGTCATGTGGCCAGGATGACTGCATGGAGTGCCATTGCCTCCCTGCCAAGGAGGTACCTATTGATCTACTCACATTTGCATGTTTTCAAGCTGCTAGGTTGAGAGAAGCTGAACCTAACAGTAGGAGCTCACCCCGCTACCCATATTTGACTTTTATTTCCATTTGTTTTGAATAAGGTAAAGGAAAAAAAATTCCCCTAACATTAAGTCTATTCATGTCCGATTCTGGGTAATGCTCATCTCTATTTCTAAGCTGAAGAGACAGCATTGTCGGTAGACACCTCAAAGGTCAGGTGGCCAGGATGACTGCATGCAGTGCCATTACCTTCCTGCCAAGGAGGTACCTATTGATCTACTCACATTTGCATGTTTTCAAGCTGCTAGGTTGGCAGAAGCTGGACCTAACAGTAGGAGCTCACCCTGCTCCCAAGATTTGATTTGCCAGCAAGTTTCGGTCAGCAAGTTTAACAGCTCAGCAATTGAACCCACTGCACCACTAAAGGGCCCATTGTTTTGAATAATTCACTAAAATTTGCAAAATGCTTCAAATGCAATATAGGAAAAAATGAAAGCTTAACCAATGTAAATATTGGAGATAACAAAAAAGACAGATTTCTTTATGGCTGCCATACAATAATAGATGCTACAAGAAACAGAGAAAAGCCCTTCTTCAAACAGATATAAAACTGATTCAGATTTTTAGACCACACACATGTTTCCTGTTGGCTTTCTGAGGCTCCGTGTTTCCAAGCACAAGTAGAATTGAGAAAACATGGCAGCTATTATGTGAAATGGCAATCTGCTCACTGGGAAGTATATAATCCAAAAAGCCTATGGAGGCATATGCATGTTCAAGACATTCACTTTTTCCAGCCTCTTAAATGTGGCAGTGAAAAATAAAATCCGCACTAGACAATTTCAAACAGCTAAGAACCACTTGACACCAAAACACTGTTAAAGGGTGTTCAATAAAATTTCTTTAACACCTTATGTTTTATGCAACTTTAAAAAAAATACAAAGTGGAGAAAGACCAAAGAAACATTAACAAATCATTTATATGAATCTGGAGAATGTAAAGCATATTTTTAGTGTAAAGTATATTTTCAGCGCAGATCTCGGCAATGTACTGCAGAAATAGAAGCAAGCACATTCTTCAAACTCTTCATGTTCCAAGTTTGGCTGGACATCCAAGCCTTGAAGAAATTTGGGCCAAAGTGTATTCATCTTAAGCAAATCTTTGCAGGTCAAGTGAAAAGTTCATGCAAAAACTTCAGCTGAGCAGAATGATCATTATTTTATTCCCGTTTTTACTTCTATGGGAACGTTTTGACTGTTCTATTTTCTCCTATATTCAAAATTTTAAAAATTCAGTTTTTTTCAACTAGAAGAAATCTGTAAATACTGATGAATTTTCAAACATCAACCTAAAACATGCACCTCTCCAGTTTGCACCAGGTAATAAAACCCTATTCATTAATATGACTGAATACACAGGAATTCAGGTTTACGCTTTTGCATGTAACGATGTGCAGATATCTTGCTAAATTATTTGTTGTTGGAGAGAAAATATTTCTTCACAAGTCAAGACACCCTTTTGGGAATTCTTTAAATTCTTTGAAATTTCTCCTTATCAGCATGAGAACAGAAAAGAAAGTATTTCTTTTCTTTTTGTAATTTGTGAAAATGTGATATGTAAATAATTGTTTAAATGAATTCACCAACATTTTGCTTTTTCTCCATTACTGGAATTAATGCAACCTACACAAAAAGAACGAATGTATTTTCCCTCTCTGTGACAAAGCACAGCTTTGCAGACACCAGAGAACATGATTATTGATAACTCATCTGATGTGTCATATTTTCAAAAGTCCATGCCACACTCAGAATGACTTACACCATTTGTGCAAACAAAAGTTCAAAATTGAGAACACACTTTCAAGACCAAAAGTAAATATTTTGCTGCCTTAGAGTCAAAAAGAAATCTTGCAGTTGTTCATTCTTGAATTAGAGATCAAAACTGTTAAGAATTTATGTCCTTATTTAAAGTGGATGAAGGAGAACAACATTGGTGTCTCAAACATTAGAAGCCTTTAAAGCTCAAACACACTTCATCTTGATTTTTTTTAAAATGTCAGTTTGGGTAAAATCAGTTCAGCAACTGAAATGAAGTTATTTTCTATCTCTGTTGTGCATAAAATAGTGAAATACGATTTGTTTGTGAAGCTGTTCTGACAATAACAGTAACTCAAGGAGCTTCAATGCAGGCACTATAATGCAACTTGAAGGACGCTTGAGATTGAGGTGTCCACAAAATGTACACCCCTAATGCATGCTGCACCATACATTACGCCCGAAATAGTGTATAAATGAACCTTACTGGAAACTCAGGAACAAGCCACAAAACCCACTGCAGTCAATCCATGCATATCCCATGTAGGGCTGGAATTCCAGACCAAAAATGCAGGACACTTGTCAAAACAGGGTTAGCACTGACACATTTTATAAACCCAGAAACACAACTGGCCAGAAGGTACCACACACACAGAGAGAGAGAGAGAGAGAGATTGAGAGAGAGAGAGAGAGAGAGAGAGATTGAAATAACTTTGTTCCTATTGGAATGCTCACTTTCCATCCAGTTGCCTCCATTTCCTGTGCTCTGCCTTGATCTAGTGCTGATCCCAAACAGTTATGGCAGGGGGGAAGCATTCCTGGGTTTGGATCAATCTGTGGGTATTTGTGGTCACTGTCCCAGCCTAGAACCAGTTCCTGGGGTGACTGTGTAGGTGCTCCGCAGTGGAACCAATTCCTTTAAATCCACTTTCGAATGTGATTTACGTGGCTGTGTAGACCCCCCTTCAGTGGATTTGTGCATTTTTTGCATGCAGCAGATTCCAGTCCCCAGCATTATTATAAGAATCTTAGTCAATAGGTCTGAGAAAGATTTCTATCTAAACTCTTGGTTTCTGAGTATTGTGAAAGCTAGAAAGCTGAAGCTGACAGAAAGAAAAGCTATTCATTTGATACTGATGGATTGAATCAATCAAAGAAGTCATGGCCTTGAGTTTGTAAGACCTGAGAGAGGAAGTTGATGACCAGGGATCTTGAAGCCCTCTCATTCATAGGGTCACTACAAGTCAAAGTTGACTTGATGTCAATTAACAACCAGTTAGAGTATGACCATGGGCACAGTTTCAGTTCCATAGTCAAACAGCTTCAGTTCCTGTACTATGTTATTATATTATATTAGACACTTTCATGTGTAATATATATATACGATGCATGGTGTTTTATTAAGTACCTAGCCTGTTTTAGAAGCTTTAAGCAACCCCCAATTCTGCTTAAGGGAGATTCAAATGTGTTTGCTTTTTTACCACCTAGTGCTCTCCCTTAACAATGAAAAATATCTGTCAGCAAATTTGTCCACATATATCTTTCAACATTTTCAAGAGGATTTATAGCAGGGGTTTAGAAGTTAAAGCATGGACTTGCTTTGAGATACCGGATCATACTTGAAAAATGGGGGAGGGGCGGGGGAGAGAAAGCATACAAATAATAAGCACTAGATGGGATTCAAATCTAATCGCTGTGCTCTCGCTAGCAAGATGTCAAGGGATACAAAGGTCATAGAGTACTACCAAGCTGGAATACATGAATACAATCATTGCAGGCAGATGGCAATAAGTAGGAAATGTAGCCCAGTTGTAGAAGCTGACTACCGGAGGAGATCATATCAACAGCCAGCTTGCTCGATGAAAAAAAAGTTATTTATTAAAATAAAAATCTAGGGATTTATACAACAACATCCAAACTATCTTCTATGTTCATTTTTCCTTTCACCTTCTCAGTGACCATAATTACTACAGACACAGAATAGCACTTAGAAAGGAGATGTAATTTGCACTTGACAAAAATAAATTTCATACTCATTTACTAACCTTGAGGAGTCCAAAGAGCCATCAAAATTATTTATTTTTAGAGGTGCTTAACTCTGCAGTGCATTCCTTACCAGCAAGGAGAAAGGGGGAGAGGCAAGCAACATAAACTCCAAACAACCTTTGTTTTATTAATCCTTGATTTAAATGCAGTACCCCCCAGTATACATTTTAACTAGCATCACCTAGTGTGCAGCTTGGAAGCACCCAATTAGGCAATAGCTCACAGGAAAAAGAATGATGATCATTAAAGTTCTTGAAAATATCCTACATCACTATTTTGAAAATGGAAGGAGAAGGTAAAAGAAGAGAGGAAAGGAGAAAAGGCTTTGGTGTTGAATCATCATACAGTGTTCTTATATATTATTGAGGTGTGGTCAGTTCTACTAGTTCATTTGTCAGTTGTCTTTTGAGTCCACATAATATCTAACATAATGCTCTTTTTGCTTGCTTGCTTGCTTTCTATTGTAGTGCAAAAAAACCCTTTGTTGTTTAACCTCAGATACTCAGCAAGGAATAGAATCAATGTATTGTCAAAGGCTTTCGTTGCTGGAATCACTGGGTTGTTGTAGGTTTTTCAGGCTATATGGCCATTTTCTAGAAGCATTCTCTCCTTATGTTTCACCTGCATCTATGGCAGGCATCCTCAGAGGTTGTGAGGATGCCTTTTAGGATGCCTGCCATAGATGCAGGCGAAACATCAAGAGAGAATGCTTCTAGAACATGGCCATACAGCCCGAAAAACCTACAACAACCCAATGAATATAATCCTTTTTTTAGAAAAACCCAAAGTACATGTTAAAATTGTTAACCACATAACCAGTGGTTGCGATTTCTAAAGGATTATCATGATCATAGTCCAGAAATGTAACTCTTCTGCGCTCTATCCATATTGTTCTATGCAGATCTTTATAACAGACCTGCAGATTTAATGCTTCTTCTGAAGCTGGTTAGTATCTTTAAATCAAGAATATCAGTCCACCTAATTGAGCTGAACTCTATGCAGACCTCTGTAGATCCCCAAACTTTTACACGGGTGTCCTTTCTAATTCTCCCTAGGGAGATGCCAGGAATCAGACCTGAGAGCTTATTAAGATGAAATGGGGTTTGGCACATATTCTTAGACTATGATTTTAGTTACTTAGAAACAAAACAGAACTGAACTTTCCTGCACTAAAGTAAAATTTGCCAGATATTTTATTCCACATTAATTTTAGTCAAAGAATTGAGTCCCAAAAACTGGGTCAACTTATCCATGGGTCAATATAAGGACTGTATCTTAACTCTTATTATTTTTAAAGGAAATATTCCCTTCTCTGAGTAGTGGTGAAAAATAACAGTTTAGTGTGTCCTGGGAGAACATAAAATAAGTGTCAATCCTTCTTCTCTTTTCACCCTGGCCTTTTGAAATGTTTTGGTGGGGAAATGGTGATACAGCCAGGGGTGTTTGGGTCCCTAAGATGGCTCAGGTGCATTCCCATCTTTGTGCAATTATCTTCAAATACCCATAGGTGATATCAAAATCCACAGTTTTCCGCCCCAACCTGTTCCTGACTTGGAGGAACAAGTCAACTTGGAGCTCTTCCACACAGCTGTATGAAATACACATTGAATTTAATTATGTGGCAGTGTGGACTCAGGCCCCTTCCACAGAGCTATATAAAATCCACATTGAATTGGATTATATGGCAGTGTGGACTCAGGCCCCTTCCACACAGCCATATAACCAAGAATATTGAGGCAGAAAATCCCTCAATATTGAGGCAGAGTCCACACTGCCATATATTCCAGTTCAAAGCAGATAATGTGGGATTTTATTCAGCTCTATGGAAGGGACCTCAGATAACTCAGTTCAAAGCAGATATTGTGGATTATCTGCCTTGATATTCTGAGTATGTGGCTATGAGCCCTTCCACACAGCCCTATATCCCAGAATATCAAGGCAGAAAATCCCACAATTTTGAACTGGGTTATCTGAATCCACACTCAGATAATGTAAGATTTTATACCTTGATATTCTGGGATATAGGACTGTGTGGAAGGGTCATGTGTGGAAGGGCCCTTATACACAAAGTATATGTCAAAGTCACATGATGTATAGTTTAGTTTGTTTATTTCATAGTGTACTGAATGGAGCGTTGAACTAGGATTCTAGGACACCAGAATTTGGATTCTTGCTTAATCATGGAAACCCAGAGTTGTCTTTGAGCAATGTTTCTTGGCAATGCTTCTTGACAGGGGGCCCACAAGGTCTCTTCCAACTCTATGATTCTATGATTCTATGGCATCTTCTCAATCTCAGGGAACTGCAGTGGCAAACCTCCTGTGAATGAATAATTCCAGATACATACTAGAATAAATCAGAGCAGATTCACCATGCTGTCGACATTAGATGTACCCAACTTTGATACACACATACACACTTATATTTTTGGAATTAAGAGATGAAGCATGCTCAGGGTACAGCATTTTAAGATGGGCTGACAGCTTAAATGATGTTAAGCAGTTCACATTGACCCAAAAAAGCAAATCCCATTTCAGCTGAATTTATTAATTTCCAGACCTATTTTTATGAAAGCTTACCTTGTTTGGTGGCTTTTAGCACTGGACTATGACTCTGAAGATAAGGGTTTTAATCTCTGTTTGGCCATTGTAATTCACTGGGTGATCTTAGGCAAGTCACACACTCTCAGAGACCTTTCACACAGCCCTAAATCCCAGAATATCAAGGCAGAAAATCCCACAATATCTGCTTTCAACTGGGTTATCTGAGTCCACATTCTGATTATGTGGGATTTTCTGCCTTGATATTCTGCGATATAGGGCTGGGTGGATGGGCCCTCAGACTCTGAAGAAGGTAAAGAAAAACCCCTTCTGAGCAGGTTTTGCGATGCAAACCCCATAATAGATTCACCTTAGAGCTGGGTTATAAGCTATTCAAATTGTGCATTACTTTTTGTGCTATTTATTGAAGTTTTGAAAATAAGAGGATTTCTAAGATAGTTCTAATTAGTATTATACTGAAGATGGATATAAGCTGTTATAAAACAATACCAACCAGATGGTAGAGCAGTGACATTTGTTAAAAGTATTGCATGCTGTCATTATCCCTTATAATGCCTTATGTGTGTATTAAAATAATGCACTTACTAATGAACGTTCCAGTTTATATTTCTTATCATATCCCCCCTACCATTTCTCAATGGCCTTTTTAATTAGGGTAGGATTTGTGCAACTAATGGAAGACATTCTGCTTTCTGCAAAGACTGAATCCACCCACACAGTCTGTAAATATTGGGCTACTAGTGGGCTACAACAGCGCGAAACCTTTATATATTACAGGGTTTATGCATTAGAGAGCTTTAATCATTGTATGCAGCTCAACCTTAAATCACAATGATATTTTTAAAGGTATAATAATTAGGATAATATTCCCTCTTTTAGCCACAAAAATCCAGCTGTCACAAATAGTACTTTTAATTAAATTCAGCTTTCTCCAGCCCATAATATAATTGCCATAATGAATCATCTACAGTGCACTTAAGTATCACTACGGTTTCTTCTGGAATATTACTGTAGGAATCTAGTTAACATTACCAATGACGATAATGGGCAAATGTTCACTTTACCCTGAGCGTGACTGCTAAATGGGACCACAAACTCCCGTTGCATGTAAATCTTTGTATTGGATGGCTCAAACTACTAGGAAATGTAAACAGATAACTTCCAGCCAATGATTATAACATATTGCTTATATCTGCAGACAAATGTTTGTGCTATGTGTTGTCGAAGACTTTCATGGCCAGAATCACTAGGTTGTTGTGAGTTTTCCGGGCTTTATGGCCATGTTCCAGAAGCATTCTCTCCTGACGTTTCACCTGCATCTATGGCAGGCATCCTCAGACGTTGTGAGGTCTGTTGGAAACTAGGAAAATTGGGTTTATATATCTGGGGATATATAAATGTTTGTGCTACCGGTGATTAGATAGACAGAATGTCAGCCACAATTTATTGGCTGAAAGCTGACTGATTTGTTGTGAATCAGCAAAGTCATTACTTCCCTTAACCCTTCCTTTCAGGGAAGGCAGTTCTTCTATTTGGTTGGTTGAGCAGATGAAACAGTATGCTGTTTTTCCTAAAAACTCACAAATTGCATCCTTTTCTTAGCCTTTGGAATTCATGTCTTTTTCATGGTACCTGCAGCTATGGAAAATGGGTTCCTGTAACATCCCTGATCCCCAAATATACTCCAAATAAATAACTTTTACTATTTTACTCCAATTATCTCCTCTTCTAAAACAATAATTGTTATTACAGTAGAGTTATAAATCTTGGTTTATTTTATTCTCATATACAAAAAAAGTTTTCAACAGTTTATCCTTTCAAGGTTGGGATAGTGTGCATGCGTGCATTCCATTATTTTATTGTATATGTTTGCTTATTTTTGCGTGTGTTCATGTTGGAACTTCTTTGTGAAATTTGTGCAAAAGTCATTATTTGGGGTCAAAACACAGTATTTACCTCACATGCACACCAAAACAACAAATGTTAATGAAAAGTCTCTTGTCTTGAAATCCAAATAAAATAAAGTCACAGTTGGTCATTTTCTTGACAAGGTGACTCATTGTATACATCTACCCATTCCCACTAAGGACAAACATTTCCAAGTGTCTCAAATGTCACTGTAGAACAGTCACAACAAAATGGTTTTCAATTGTGGCACTTTGATACCTCCAACTGAGGCTAGCATAGATATCTACAGGCCTTTGAGAGTCTGTCCAAGACAAGGATAGACAACATTTTGACTGTTGATGGCTGTAAATGTTAAGGGGAATCTGTTGAGAATTGCATTCAAGTGATGACAGATTCAGGAGGAAAGCCTATTTCTTTTCTGTCTCTCAGTCCTTAATTTTTCTTTCTTTTTCCTCCCATTTTGAGCACTGTCACAAAATGCACTGAACTCTCTCACAGGGCAATTTGCCATTGTGTGGTGTAATGGTGGTTTGTACATTGGTCTATGATTCTGTGGCCCTGAATCTCCACTCAGCCATGGAAATCCACTGAATGGCCTTGGGAAAGTAACAATTTGAAATTTGGTGGAGGCTTAAATCAGAATAAAGCCTGCAAAATGCCCAACCTGTTATAAGAAATACTGTTGAGATAGCATCCAAATCAAACATCTATCTGTTAGTTTCCTGCCAGTCAAAATATCACAGGATCCTTGCACCAAAGCAAGGAAACAAGAATGGTTGGATGGGACTGTTGATGTGTCTTGGGAAGGTGTACCTGCCAATTCTTAGACTCAAAGGCATTGCTGAAGTAATTTACTTGCGAGAAGGGAGGGACAGGCAATAGTACCACAAGACCCAGGGGAAACAAAATGTTGCTTCTTCCTAGGTAATTCTGGAACATGAGCTCATTTATTTTACTTGGCTGCAAATACAACCTGTACAAATTCTGCCTGGTTACTTGTCTCCCCAACCAGTAAATAGTCACAACAGCACATTCTAGAGTTTGAAAAGATTTTCTGGTGGAACAATGAACAAGTATGACTACAAAATCAGTCATACATATGTGTATTCCTAAATTATGCACCTCCAGCAAACATATGCAGAACACATCGTGCAATGTGCAGAGCTTGACAAATCCACGGCTGGAATTGAAATTGCTGGAAGAAACATTTACAACCTTAGATATGCAGATGATACCACTTTGATGGCTGAAAGCAAGGAGGAGCTGAAGAGCCTTATAACCATGGTGAAATAAAAAGTGCAAAATCTGGGTAGCAGTTAAACATAAAAAAACAAGATTATGGCAACCAGACTGATTGCTAACTGGCAATTGTCTCCTGCATATGCCATCAGTTGGAGATCCCTCCCCCCAGCACCAACCGCCGCTCTGAGCCAAAGTGAAGACAGGGGAGGTCAGGGGACAGTTCCACCTTGTCTCCTGTGCTATGCTAATTTATAATATAATATAATATAATATAATATAATATAATATAATATATTTATATACATATAATATTTATAATATTATAATGTAATACAGTATAATATTAATAATAATATGATATTATAATTATATTTTATATTACATGTAATATTATTAACAATATTACAATATAATTGTATAATACAATATAGTGATGTATAACGCTGATATTGTACTGTGCTCATGGTATAATGTATTATATGAGTCCCCTTCGGGGTGAGAAGGGCAGCATATAAATGTCGCAAATAAATAAATAAATAAATAAATAAATAGAGGGAGAAAATGTGGAGGCAGTGGCAGACTTTGAATTTCTAGGTGTGAAGATTACTGCAGATGCAGCCCGCAGCCAAGAAATCAGAAGACACTTACTTCTTGGGAGGACAGCAATGACCAATCTCGATAAAATAGTGGAGAGTAGAGACATCACACTGGCAATGAAGATCCGCATAGTTAAAGCAATAGTATTTCCTGTAGCAACCTATGGATGTGAGAGTTGGACCATAAGAAAAGCTGAGCGAAGGAAGATAGACGGTTTTGAACTGTGGTGCTGAAGGAAAGTTCTGAGAGTGTCTTGGACCGTAAGAAGATTCAACCAGTCCATACTCCAGGAAATAAAGCCCGACTGCTCACTGTAGGGAAGGATATTAGAGGCAAAGATGAAATACTTTTACCACATAATGAAAAGAAAGGAAATCTTGGAGAAGACAATGATTGTGGGGGAAATGGAAGGAAAAAGGGAGAGGGGCCGACCAAGAGCAAGATGGATGAATGGTATCCTTGAAGTGACTGGCTTGACTTTGAAGGAGCTGGGGGTGGCCATGGCTGACAAGGAGCTCTGGTGTGGGCTAGTCCACAATGTCACAATGAGTTGGAAGCAACTGAATGAATAAACAACAACAACAAATTATGCACAATTGTCACTGACAAGATTCCAGCTATTGTTTTACACATATGTTTTCTGGAAGGAGAAGCTAGAAAAGGTTGGTCAAACGATTACCTATATGCAGTTTAGTCTCTCTTAAAGCCAAGCATAGATTAGAACTCTAAGCACTTAGGAACATTAGAGATAAAGGGGGGAAACATTGACATCTTCACATTCTTCAACTTATTATTTTCTCAGACTTGGAAGCATTTTTAGTATCTTATTTTTTCAAGCATGCTACAATTTTTAAACAAGAACTATGTCATTTGTTTCAAGTGAACTGTGGAAAGAATTACCAATATTCATATTTTTATCTGCAGCTGAACACACCTTAAGAAGATGCAGTTTGGAACAAAACCTTGAAACATCAAGATTGTGACTTATATTCTCATCTTAAACTTTAAGTATCAAATCATTCCAAACTATTTCCCAGCCCATTTGTTATATGTGAATAAATAGTAAGGAATGCAGTAAGTGGAAGGTTATCCTGTACAGTTTTGCAATTTCAAGTGCTGACAGAGATGAGACATTTGGCTGCTGGTTCCAAACATCAAATACTATAGCTACCTTTATGCAGGCATGCTGTCAAATAGAAGTGGTTATTCCAGCAGTTTTGTATTATGTGGACTCTGAATGCAGTGGGAGTAACCCATTTATAGCATAGACTCTAAAGAGAAGCACACTGAATCAGGAATAAACTATTGTATTCAGAAAGTGGAATTGCTCCACACATAACACATTAGCTGACAGCATGCATTGTATGCAACATGTAGGAAGTATGGACTGCAATACTCATCAGGGGGCTGCATTTGCACCCATCTCTGCAGAGTTAATGAAAATGGTTCTACAGATGATTTTTGTTAGATCACATTTGAAACATAAAAGCATTTCACTTGCACAATTTGAGAAACTTTTAAGCCTCGAGGTATATCAATTTTTTTCTATACTATTAGGTTTAGCAGGGAGTGCCACCGAAGAAGAAATAGAGACAAAAAGAGACCAGTAGAGATGTGGAGAAGAAAAATATTGGTGAACTGAAAACAAGAGAAGTGGAAATGTAAAGGGGGTTCAAATAATAGATAGAATTAAAATAAAAGAATCTAAAATTTCAGAGAAAGTGCCTTCGGGTAGAAAGAGATCCAAGTCATCTGCGAGACTAAGGAACTCATCACATGATAGAAGTCCAGCATTGCAATTTGCCAGCCTCTGTGGTGAATTGGGGCAGCAGTGGGGCAATCTCAGCACCCTGACTGGCAGTTGATATGTCCCCAATACATGTGGGGAAGTGTCACCACACAGCTTAATCCCGCGGTTGCCCCGTTGTTCCTAATGGAACACCAAAAGACTACAATGTTGGTGGGGCAGTGTCCTACCATGCTGCCACCCCAGTTCACCCTCAGAGCCCCATCAGAAGTCAGCCTACGTCATCTGATGGGCTCCGTGGGGATCTGTGAGTGAACTGGGGCAGAACATCCTAGGATGCTTATTTTTTCACGTGTGATGAAATCATGAGAGCATTATCATATTAAGCTGGCATTGACTTGCGTCAAATATGACAATAATTCTGTGATAAAGGCCACAAAAGGAGTAAGAACTCATCATAACTCAGGGGTTCAGTAAAATAGATCCTCTGACATTCCTTACATTATTCACCATGAAACTAACTTTCTAGAAGATGAAACTTCATGGCTCTATTTAGCCGACTCTGTTGGAACAGAGGTAGTTTTTACTTCATCACAAATCTGGGAGAGTGTAAATAAATATTAATCAAAATGAAGTGAAATGAAATTCGTAATAATCTCTAGTTCACTTCCTGTCACCAGTTTGGGAAAGTCTGCAGGAGAAAATTTAATTATTTCAAGATATTACAGGGTTCTAGAGTGAAGTGGTATTTTAATGTGTTTTCACAAGTTTGAGTGTTTTCAGTGTTACCCAAAGGCAAAAACTTCTAGAATAGTATGTCATTTTAAAAAAGTGGGGTCTATCTGGCTTTGGTGAACTGGTTGGGAAACTTCAGAGGTCAAAATTTGGGACCTAAAAGCCACATGTAGCTTCTGGCTTTCCTTGAGTTGGCACCTGGCTTGTAGACTAAACAGGTAGACAGTTGACCTGGTCACGGTTTTACTCATTATGATGTGATATCTATGTCAACTATACTAAATACTGTATATACTCGAATATAAGCCTAGTTTTTCAGTCCTTTTTTTTAGGCTGAAAAAGTCTTCCTCGGCTTATACTTGAGTCAAGGTTTTTTATTATTTTACTCTATTATTATTTTATTATTTTAATCTGTAATAATAATAATAATAATAATAATAATAATAATAATTTTTATTATTATTATTACATTAATCATTTTACTCTATTATTATTACATTTATTATTTTATTCTCTATTATTGTTATTATTACATTTATTATTTTACTCTATTATTATTGGAAGGATATGTAAACACATTTACACTGAAGAAGGTTAGAATAATGCTTTAATCAGAGGACAGTCTCATCTTACTTATTCAAAAACATTTAACCTACCGATGCCTCAATTAATGCAATTTTATTGGTATCTATTTTTATTTTGGGATTTACCAGTAGTTGCTGCATTTCCCACCCTTGGCTTATACTTGAGTCAATCCGTTTTCCCAGTTTTTTGTTGTAAAATGAGGTGTCTCGGCTTATATTTGGGTCGGCTTATACTCGAGTATATATGGTATTTCTAAATTTGTATCCATACCTATAGATGATCCTATATACATTTTATGTGAATCAGTGCCCGCTTTCTCTTCAATTTGAATATGTTTCCTCTTTGTTAGGGAAGTGTGAGGAGTCTTAACCAGACTGTGGTATTACAGCTAATATCTCAATAGGGATCCGATGACATGATTGTTTAGTAAAACTTCTACTATTGGGTTTTTTGAGCAACCTGCCTTTGCCTATCCTTCTCCTTCTTACCTTCTCCTGACTTTTACTCCTCAGAGAAGCCAATACATAAAGCTAGATTTAAATATGCCTATGCATACACACACATACACTCCTATAGCATTAATTCTGGGTTGCCATAATTTGGACAGTGGAAAATATCCATTTGCTAAGCAAATGTAGCTTGTTTATATGAAGTAACAATCGAATTTAGAGTAAAAATCTTGCACACACAAAAGCTTATTTTCTTTCACACTCTTCTTTTCTTTTCAGATAAGGTGGAAAATTGAAATGACAATATGAGATGTTTTTCTCATATCTTTTCCCACATCTGAAACTGCACATCTATTTAATGTGTATGTCTTCCCTCGCCCCAAGATCTGATTTTATAATTACAGCAATAGGCACCAAACAAAGAAAAAAAGGTTAGATATTTCCTTGAATAAATATTAAAGCCTCAGGGGGAATCCTCTCATGTTTTGTTTATTCGGAACTGCCATAATGTATATGGGAAAGTTGTGAGTTTTAAGGGGAGGAATTTGTTTGTTCTGTAATTCTTAAAAAAATAACAACGATGCAACAACTAGCTTGTTAGCTCTTCTACAAAACTTCTTGTTTGCTCATTGTGTGTTACATTTCACCAGGGAAAAAATAATATAAAATAATTTAAAAGTCTTTGGGGATATGTGCATGTTGTGTGCCTTGAAAATATTTCTGACTGGCACGCATGTTATAGCTAATTTTGTTCATAGTGGGTTTGCCATTGCCTCCCTCAAAAGTGGATAAATTTTAATTTGTTGGAGACTAAAACCCTGGACTCCTACTCCAGCATTCAAACCACTATGCTACCCTGTCCCAAAATGCTTAAAAATGGGGAAGAAACTGAAAGAATGATTACCAAAGTATATGCTTGATTTTGAAACGTTTGACAGAGAAGTGGGGGGTGGGGGTGGTATAACCTATTTAAAATTTGAGTTATCACACCATAGGCTTCCAGGTAGTGCATTCTTCTATTATTTTCTCTTTCTTGTGACAGGAAAAGGGACAATCCTGTCCAGGGAGTCTGAAGGGACTGAGAGTCAGGAGTATGCTATATGAGGTCAATGGTCCTTACTGTCAGAACTATTTCCAAGACTCCTCTATCCTTCACTATAAATATCCTTCCTCCACCAAAAGATACACACATACAGTGGTTGTTGTAGGGGAATAACTAAATTAGTTAACTAAGCAATGACCAGGAAGCTAGTCTTGCAATCCAAGGTATATCTACTAACAGGGAATCTTACTGGACATAACTGGATCCCTTTCTGTGTAAGCATGCATGGATGTGCTATAAAATTGTAGTATATCCTAAGAATATAAATTGGCTGATTTTTTTTATAGAATAGTGCCTTTTACACAACTCTTTCAATGAATGAAATATTATCTCAATTTCGGAAAGCAGATTGCAGCCTACAATAACTTCAAGATCTTTGGACTGATTTATTCTGATTGTGATTTGCATATTGTACAGAATATTGATAATCTATGTCCAAAATTGACGTCTTTTTTATTTCCATCATATATTTTTGAAATTAGATAAAGAACATATACCCTCCTTGGGAGACCCTCCAGATTAAAACATTCCCTGAATAAAAGTTTACAACTAATAAAAAGTTATGAACATTTGCTATTTGTAACTAGCTAAATAATTTTACTCGATTGATTTTCTGTCTTTTGTCACTTAATTGATTCAATTTAAATAAAAACACTTCAAAACTTTTATCTTGAAGAAATTATATATAAATTCTAATAAAACTGTGAAAAATATACCCCCCAGTCACTATTATGTTAATGATCATATGGCTACTTTAATTATTAGTCTTAAGGCTACTGAAGTTAATGCAATTAAAATTTGACCCTCACCAATCAGTCGACAAATTATTTAAGCTGCAATCTTTTACACATGCTGTTATATTTATAGAATCATGTCTGAGTGATTAATTACCGGCAAAGGAATGGGGAACCTACAGTTCAGGACTTGATCTTGCATGACCTCACTTGTATAACAGAGACCTGGGACCTCATCGCATGGAGGGGGGATGAAGAAGCTAAGGAGCCATCTTCTTTTGTTCCCTACAGTCAAGGTCCCATGCCTGTCTTCTGTGATGGCAATGGTCAGTTGCCATTGCATGTTCTTTGTTCACCTTTCCTCATGTCTATCCATCTTCTCTCATTAGGAAAATGCAGTCTTTCCTCCATTTTCCTGTGCTGCTGCAACAAAGTCCCAGATGCAACCACTAAAAGTGGCCTTGTGTCATGTGCTGGCCTCCATGAGATTCTGCTTGGGCTGCACAAAGAAATGGAGAGAAAACTGTGTGGGATAAAGTTCCTGGTTGGTTGATGCTGGAAGGAAGATGTAATCGCTCTAAGTTTTGCCCACCAGGTTTCTTTGTCTATCACAAGCCTGCATAACCTGTGGTCCTCCAGGTATTTAGTGCTCTAATACATAGAAGGCCTAGCCAGCTTGTCCAATGATCAGAAATTCTGGGAGCTAGCATGCAAGATCGGGATGGGGGGAGGTAAGAAAATTGAGTTGTAGTGGTGTTTCATGAATCCATCCTCCTGATCTAGTGTCCCATCCCACAGTCTATATAGTTCAAATATATGTATTTAGAATTATGTGGCTGGGGAAAGCTATGGACTGTGTTGGTGTATTGCCCACCTTGCTGCTTAACACTCTCTCTTCCTGAGCTAACTGAGATGGTCTCAAGATTGTTTTAGAGTCCTTTCAGCATGAAGTGCTGGAGTTCTTCAATATTCATACCAAGACTGTCCTGTCAGGAGTGGCTCAGGTGTGTCTCAAGTGGTATTGACCCTACTCATGCTATTGGACACAGTCCCTGAACCTGTTCTGGGTGTGATTTTAGTGATATTGGAAATGAGAGTTCCATTGTCATGGAGAGATCACTACCTTGTCAGGTTTAGAGTTACTAGGATTCAGAGCTTCTGGGGGGGGGGGGGGGATATCAATTCAAATTGTCAGCCCAAGGAGGCTGCCAGATTCAGATGGATTCATGATAGATCTTGGGGAGTTTTCTGCTCCTTCAGCAAGTGATTATGTTGAAATCACAGTTGAGCTTTGGAATGATGAAATGATCATGATAGTGGACACAATTGCTCCCAGGTGTTCCCTCTCAGGGAACATAGCTAATTGATCCAGTGGTTTTCTTGGAAGTTCACAGCAACTAAACAAGTGAGAAATTGGGAATGGTACTTTAATAATCAATATAGAAAAATAGAAGATGACAACAAAAAAGGGAGAATAGGAACCAAGATTGAAGAAATCAAAGGAAAGTATTTTGCCTCCAAGGTGTAGGCTATGACAACAGAATTTATTTTAGTTCTAACTAAAATCTGCCTGAGCATTTGGGAGAAATCACCAGAAACAGATGGCAAGCCTATAGAAGCATAATATACTCCAGTTCTAGCTGTCAAAATAATGGCCCATAGATAGGAAAAACTCAATGCACTTTCAAATATCTAAGAAAGGGGACAAGACAGATTGCAGTAACCACTGGCCCATTGACTACTATCCGATGCAAGCCAAGTGATTATAACATTTTAAAACTATATATAGAGAGAGATACGAGATGTCCAAGTTTGGTTCAGGAAAGGAAGAAACACTAGGGAACACATTGTAAACATACATTAGATAATGGAAGGCACCAAAGAATTTCTAAAAGAAAATAATCTTGTGCATTATAGATTACAGGAAAACCTTCAACTGTGAAGATCATGAAAGACTATGAGCTGCTCTTAAGGAAATAAGTTTGCCACAGCATTTGATTGTCCTGTTCTCAGGATAAGAGGAACAACAGGGGGGAAAAATACAGGGAAACATTTTTTCCATTGTCAAGAAGGTCAGACAAGGCTGCATTTTATCACCTTTTCTATTTAACATGCACACTGTCATGCATAAAGCAGGATTAGACTTTGAAGAAGGAGACATGAAAATTAGAGGAAGAATCATCAACAATTTAAGATATGCAGATGGCATTATGCTAATAGCAGAAAATGGCAAAGATTTGGAATAACTACTGAAGAAAATTAAGACAGAAAGTGCAAAGACAAGTATATAATCAGACATTAAGAAAACAAAAAAGTAATGACCAGAGTAGGTTTACATAACTTTAAAGTAGATGTTAAAGACATTGAAATACTTAAAGATTTTCCAAACTTTTAGATTTTTCTTTTTAAAATTATGTTTTATTAATTTTTTCAGAATCAACTAAAACTAAAAGAAAAAAGAAACAAATGTGAACAAAACCCCATAATGTCCCATCCTATAACTCCCCCATCCCTACCAACACAGGATAAATACACAAAAAGAAAAAAGAATTAAATAAACCCAGTAGTAATGTAACTCCCTTCCTCAAACAAATGCAACTATCACACTATTGCATATACCTCTTATCCTACTTAATTGAATTTCAGCTTCTGCTAAATACAAACCGCTATATTTTAAAATAAATACTTAACTATGAGTAATATTCGTATCAACGATTTGTCCATCTTGACTAGAATTCCAGTTCTTACAAATTGTAGTGCATTCATCCTTAATAATATCTCCAAATGTTATTCCCTTTTAATTTAGGTCTATCATATCTGTCTTATATTAGCCCCCTTTTCTTCTTTTTATCAGGTTTTATCATATTGAATTCCATTTGTCTCAGTACAGTATCTTGTTATACCTCCCCTCGAGTTTAAACGTTCTACCTGCATATAGAGGATATTAAAAAGAATTTTGTCTAAAGTTCAATTATTAGAAGTTCTTGGAAATTTGTCTTTATATTTTGTTTCCCTTTTACTTATTTCATCAATCCACCCCTTTCCACACACACACACATGCACACAAAGACATACTTGATTTATGTGTCTCAGGATTTGGGGTTCCCCCCTAGTTAGCTTAACCCAGAAAGCCATGTTAAGGTGCCCCCCTCTCAGTTAAGTTGGATCAGCACTGTGTGGCATTTCGCCACTGTGAAGCTGATGTGCTCAGGGACAATCAGAGTGAATTGTGTATTGGCCAATATCATCCAATGAGTAAGATGTGCATTGTCATGCCTCATGCAATGGGCACAATGCCTTTTAGTAAGACAGTATGCTGGCAAGTGTGCAACCAGGTAGGGTTTTTTTTTTTTTTGCCCCAGAGTCTTTTTTCAGAATAGAACATTCCTCATTAGAAAAAAAAAACTTAGTTTTCATCACAGAATTTCTCCATGAGTGCATTTGAATTAGGCAATGTTGTAAGGTAATAGTTTAGTTTGCTAATATCACAGTGAAAATACAAATTAAAGAACATCGATACATAAAAGTGTGCTCTGCAAATTGTCATTGAGAGTAAGATAATTGTTTCCATTGTTTATCTGCTTCACTGTCTTGATAAAAGGCATTGAAATCTCCCCCAAATACAAAGAAATAATGCTTACTAGGCTTGTGTGATCAATGGAAAAAAAAGTTTCAATATTCATTACTAAATTGGGGGGGGGGGGGTCATTTCTAAAATATTGTTAGAGGTCTGTATCATAACTTTAACAATATAACAAATTTTAGTTACTTTTTTGTTAAGTAATTGTGCGGGGGGGGGGGGGACTTCCGGATTTTTAAAAAGTTTTATGAATCGTTTTTTAAAAAAACAAGCTATATCCTTGAATTTCTATTTTCAGTAATACAACATAACCAGGGCATAATTGCCCCAAGTTTCAGAAAGATTTGTATTTTTACTGATTTTTAGGGAATTTTAACCAACTTACTTACTTAGGCGATCCCGCGTTGTCCGAGTATGATGGCCTTCCAAGTGCAGTGTCCTGGCGGTGGGTCTGTAGGTGACTGTGGAGCCCTATTCTTGATCCGCATATTCTTACGCAGTGAGGGCATCAGCTTCCAGGTGGAAGGCAGTTCTGATCAGGGTTGGCTTGATGCTCCATCCTCTTTCTCCCTTTTGTCTTCCATTTGTACCTCTTCAAATTCTGCAGCACTGCTCGTCACAGCTGACCTCTAGTTAGAGCACTCAAGGGCCAGGACTTGTTCTTGGTGTCTATGCCACAGTTTTTAAGGTTGGCCTTAAGCCCATCTTTAAATCTCTTTTCTTACCCAGAAACATTCTGTTTTCCATTCTTGAGTATAATCAATCAGCATTTTCAAGACATGCAAAACAGGCTGATTTTCCTTTTTATAGAATACAACTGACACATTTTCTGCAGAGTCCACTGGAAGTGCTGCATATTGTTGCTAACAGATCTGTATAAATGGTGAGCATTCAGAAACCTTTCATTGTTGCCAATTTTTGTGACCCTAACATTGAGCTAAGGGGACCACGTTTGAGGTGAGACCCATAGTTTAAGAAACACTGTCCTAAAGTATCTAAAGCAGACAAACCATCCAAACGCAAATTTTAGCCCCCATACCCCATGCCAGGTTGTAGTAACAACTTTTTCTTGAAAATCACAGGTTATAAACCTACAAAGGACTAGTTAAATGTAAGCTTTCTGACATCTTTAAGTTCCACACCCCTAACTGTCATTTTGGTTATAAGAGGCAGCCTGTATTTGACATGAAAGAGCAGAGTCCACAAACCTAGTTGATTAATTCTGCTGATAATTCAGCTTTCCTGCTGTTTTCATGCTGGTAGATTATTGATTATACAATCATTTAAAAAAAAACAAAAGTAGAAATATGAAGAAAAGATCTCGGAATCTCCAACCACAAAAAGTGTAGTCCTTTATCTTCTGGTGCAAATCTAAATGAAATAGCAAATCTGAATGTAAAGGCGTTCAAGATCTCAAATGAAAGAAAAGGATGTATCCCAGCTGTGAATGTCCAATTTGGAAGTGAAGATGTGCTCAGAGATTACTACTTATAAACATATTGGGTTGCTGTAGGTTTTTTCGGGCTATATGGCCATGGTCTAGAGGTATTCTCTCCTGACATTTCGCCTGCATCTATGGCAAGCATCCTCAGAGGTAGTGAGGTCTGTTGGAACTAGGAAAAAGGGGTTATATATCTGTGGAATGACCAGCGTGGGACAAAGGACTCTTGTCTGCTGGAGCTAGGTGTGAATGTTTCAACTGACCACCTTGATTAGCATATAATGGCCTGACAGTGCCTGGAGCAAACTTTTATTGAGAGGTGATTAGATGTCCTTGTTTGTTTCCTCTCTGTTGTTGTGCTGTTGTAATTTTAGAGTTTTTTAATACTGGTAGCCAGATTTTGTTCATTTTCATGGTTTCCTCCTTTCTGTTGAAATTGTCCACATGCTGTGGATGGTGTGACCACCAAACACAACATTGCCCAAACACAAGGAGCATGAAAGGCACTGCAGACTACTTCAACCAGAGAAGTCAGCCATAGCAGAGCACCTGATGAACAACCTGGACACAGCATTTTATTTGAGAACACAGAAATGCTGGACCACTCTCACAACCACCATGTCAGACTACACAGAGAAGCCACTGATATACACAAGCATGTGGACAATTTCAACAGAAAGGAGGAAACCATGAAAATGAACAAAATCTGGCTACCAGTATTAAAAAAACTCTAAAATTACAACAGCACAACAGAGAGGAAACAAACAAGGACATCTAATCACCTCTCAACAAAAGTTTGCTCCAGGCACTGTCAGGCCATTATATGCTAATCAAGGTAGTCAGTTGAAACATTCACACCTAGCTCCAGCAGACAAGAGTCCTTTGTCTCACCCTGGTCATTCCACAGATATATAAATCCTTTTTCCTAGTTCCAACAGACCTCACTACCTCTGAGGATGCTTGCCATAGATGCAGGTGAAACGTCAGGAGAGAATGCCTCTAGACCATGGCCATATAGCCCAAAAAAACCTACAATAATCCAGTGGTTCTGGCCATGAAAGCCTTCGACAATACATATATACATATTGTAACAAAAATCATCTGAAAAGGGATTTATTTGTACATCAAACTAATAGCAATAGTGAGAAAATTAAATGGAAATAATGTTTGATACATGCATATAAATAAACACACATGGGGATTTGAGAGGAATGGTGTGTACATTAAGTTGTCCTGTATTTTTAACAAATGTTTCACAAGAGATGAAAATACACTTCTTTGGAAGAAGCAGGAGAAATACTAGTGTGAAAAGCATCTGTTCCCAAACACTCTCCTGCCACACTAAAATGATAATTACAGCACTCAGCTGCCAAGATAAAACTGGAAATATTCAATCAACAGCAACAAATTATTTGGAAGAACAGGCCACAAAGCTGGAAGGTTAGATTTATCTCCTGGTCTGTCATGTGGTTAGACTGTTGATAGGCTTTCTGAGCATCTTTGTCCACCTGAATTCCATTTCTCTTGACTTATCTCTGCCACAAAAGAAAAGCTATGAAAAGAATACTTCCTTGCTGTGCAGAAGGAACCTGAGAGAGCTGTAATTAGTTGTAGCACTCAGATATTTATTCGGTGGTTTCCATTTGAAGGAACAGGGAAATATAACAAAGACATCCCATATTACAGTAGTACAATAACTAGGAAGATTAGTCAACAATGAAATCTACTTAACTACGATGCTGAGATTAGATTGATTGAATCCCCCGCCCCTTCAAATTAGGCTACACTTCTTTCCTGTCACAGTACAAACAAAGCCTAGCACAGTCTAATCTTCTTACATTAGAGACATGGTCCTTAAATAGTAATTTAACAAGATTAAATGCTGTAGGCCATATATTAAATAATGACAGCCACATATGATTAAATGTATCTCAGATACACATTAGTGACCAAACAGTTTTCAGTTGATAGACTTGTAGAATGAGATGTCAAGAATGAGATTACTGAGAGAAGGCTAGCTTGATTCATATATACCATTTGGGGGTCATTCTGCACTGTGGGATATTACTACACCCTGAAAAGGAAAATAATGTAAGCCTCCCAAAACAACAATTCACCCAAGGAGTTGCTGTTCCATATCTCTGTCAGACAGAGATCTTGAAAAATGTCAAGGGATTTTTATCAAGGCTATGCTATTCAATATATATGGGAAATAGAGAGAGAAATCGTGGAGGCAGTGACAGACTCTGTATTTCTAGGTGCAAAGATTACTGCAGGCACAAACTGCAGCCAGGAAATCAGGACACACTTACTTCTTGGGAGGAGAGCAATGCCCAATCTCGACAAAATGGTGAAGAGTAGAGACATCACACTCGCAATGAAGATCTGAATAGTTAAAGTGATGGTATTCCCCATAGTCACTTATGGATGTGAGAGCTGGACCATATGGAAGGCTGAGCGAAGGAAGACAGATGCTTTTGAATGAGGTGCTGGAGGAAAGTGCTGAGAGTGATTTGGACTGCGAGAAGGTCCAACCAGTCCATACTTCAGGAAATAAAGCTCGACTGCTCATTGGAGGGAAGGATAGTAGAGGCAAAGATGAAGTACTTTGGCCATATCATGAGAAGACAGGAAAGCTTAGAGAAGACAATGATGCTGGGGGAAATGGAAGGAAAAAGGAAGAGGGGCCGACCAAGGGCAAGATGGATGGATGGATGGATGGGATCCTTGAAGTGACTGGATTGACCTTGAAGAAGCTGGGGGTGGTGATGGCCGATAGGGAGCTCTGGCATAGGCTGGACCAATCAATTTCTTCCATTAAAATGTTATTTCATGATCTTCAGATTGGAAGTGTCCCATAAAATTATTTTAGTATGTCACAATGATAAAATTGCGTTTGATAAGGTATTGTTTGTCAAGGCCCATCAGAACAGAATTCATAAGTGATACTGCTTCCTGAAATGAACAGAATCTAATGTGTCTCGACACTATAGAATCATTGAAATTAAAACAGCACTTTAACCGCCATGGTTCAATGCTATAGAATCATAGAATAATAATAACAGAGTTGAAAGAGACCACATGGGCTGTCTAGTCCAACCTTCTGCCATGCAGGAAAAGAACAACCAAAGTACCCCTGACAGATGGCCATCCACTCTCTGTTTAAAAGCCTCCAAAAAAAAGTGCTTCCACCACACTCCGAGGCAGACAGTTCCACTGTTGAACAGCTCTTACAGTTAGGAAGTTCTTCCTAATGTTCAGGTAGAATCTCCTTTCCTGTAATTTGAACCCATTACTCTGAGTCCTAGTTTCAAAGGAAGCAGACAACAAGTCATCCCTCTTCCTTATGAAATTCTGGGATTTGGAATTTGGTGAGGAATCAGCACTTGTCAGAGATGTCTAAAGAAAACTGGAACTCTCTTTTTACATTACAAAGTCATGGAAATTAAAGTCATGTCAAACTACATTAATTCCACAGTTTAGATGCATCCTAAGATAGTTCACCCAAAGAGTGGTTCTAAATAGGTTGATTTCAAGATTACTCAATGATTATCTAAATTAAGCAGTATTTCCGAATTATACTTATGCCTTATAAAAGAAACTCAAATCTGGAAAATTAACACCATCTTTTGAAAAATATATTTGCATCCTTTTATGTGAAAAACAAAGTAATAAAGGCTTCATATAAACTTCTTCAATATAGTTTTGATTTTCTGAAAGTAAACCTGAAGGACATACAATTACATGCCTAGGAGAACATACAGCATCAGTAATAAATTTCCATTGTAAATCTAATTTCTGATCATATCTAATACTTGCTTTATACTTATATTCAACAGCAGCCCACATTTGTAAATTGGTTACAAGATGGGGATTTGCATAAGGCTAGTAGGGTAAAGCAGAAAGATTTTTTTTTTTGGATTGTAGGCATAATGTGGTCGATGACATTAAATTATCAAGCTCATTAAAAAGTGATCAATCATAAAAAAGAAGAGGAAGAACAAAGATGCTTACTCCCGCTCCCAGCTCTCTTTCTTGAGTCAAGAGCAAATAATGTGGTGTCATTATTACAGCTTCAGCTTTCCATAGAAAATGCTTGTAATTGATTTTACACTTTTCTCTTGCAAATGACTTGAGAATGCATTCATTTCACGGCCCCTCCCACCTTCACACTGGTGTTGCATTAAGTAAGAACTCACTGCATAGCTTTGAATTTCTAAGCCAGGGGTAGGAAAAATGCTCACTGCTCCCCAGATGGTGATTCTGGTTGTCTTAACATGACGAAACTGTGTTGTAAATATCTGTTAGAATGATGAGACTGCATTGCAAGTACCTGGCAATATCTCTGGCATATCTTTACTTCCATGTCAGACCGTAATGCCAAATGTTGGGAAGGAGTTGTTTTGGATTTCATAAATTTTGTATAACACAAAATTTGCATAAAACACTTTTTTTAAAAAATACTGTGCTTTCTCAATTTCTGAACCTAAGCACAAACAGAGAAAGTGCAATAAGACATGCTGATTAGTCACAAAGACAAAAACTTACCTAGCACTTTATGCAATATGATATACTGCGAATTGTGCAAAATAAAATTATTATTATTATTATTATCATTTATAATTTTTTCCCACCTCTCCTCATGGCTCGGGTATATGCTCCTAATATGTTGGAAAACAATTTAATAACGTACTCAACTGTTATCTGGGAATGATAACCATCAATACATTAGTAGAGATTTTAACAAGAAAAAATATGAAGCCTTTGGCAATCAAATAGACAAATCAAGAGCCCTTTCATGCTACAAAAATATAGCACTATGATTACATTTTATTGCAGTCCAACAATTCTGTCTTATAGAATTATGGGATTGGCAGTTTAGGGAGGTGCACTAAAAAAACCTCACCCACCCAGAAGTATATAAATGAAGCAAATAAATGATAAATAAATAAATAAAAACTCTTTCACACTACACAATTATAGCATTATGATTCCATTTTAAGTGCCATAATTTCCTGCTGTGGGATCCTGGGATTAGCAATTTAAGGATGAATATCTAGAATGATCAGACCAGAGATTTTTTACTATTTCAGTGAACCACCAACCCCAAGATGATATAGGCTGAAGCCATATCACCTGAAATAAAGCCATAGATCTACAATTGTGTCATGTTAAAAAGCTTTTAATACCTTACCAAAGTGCAACCTTCCAGATCTATGGGTGGATCTAAATGTGTCCACATGTTATGTGGCAAACTGGTCTGAAGCAGCCATAATGCAGCCTGGGACATTTTTTTGGAAAGTTTTGTAAATATTTTAAATATCGAAACAAAAAAACACCCCAATTACAAATCGATTTTAGAAACAAATTTTTTCTTGATCAAACAGGCCTACTAAACAATACTGATAGGATTGCCCATGTTCTAAACAAAAAACATAAGAGTGCTTTGACTCTTAAAAGAATGGCTTTGAATCACCAATATCTGTTGTGCTGAATAAGGAGTCATTTCCCCCTGAAGGCCTCATCATTTTAACAGCTACATGTCAGACAGGTACAATTTGATTCAAGGTTGAGAGTAACTGTTCTGAATGAATTTACTGATGCAGAAAACAGAGTTCAATTTTCCTAAAAAAGGAATGACCAACATGTCATAGAATAGAGAAGATCCCAATTTTCCCTTTTCCTTAGCCAGCAAAGTATCTTGAAACAGGCCTGCAATGTACCACTCCTTGATTGAGTTTCTGTATGGCACACCCTGCTTCTAAATAGTCGATTAATCTGAAACAGAAGGTAGATTATAGAGATCTGGTATCTACACTTGCACCACACAAATTGACTGGAAGACGCAAGAGAATCCACACAGATCAACCAGATATCTTAATCCACATTCTGTTCCAGATTCATTAACTCCATTGAAACCCAGGATATTTTTACCTCCTCGCAGAAACAAACAGCTTCCCAGCAGCTCAGTGAGGCAAAGCAGCAAAATTGAGCCTTTGCATGAGAACAGGGCTTTTCTTGCCAGCAGGGATGCATTGGTTTATCTTCTGGTTGGGCTGTGCAACTGTTTTTTTAGTCTCGCTGCTTTCTTACTCTTGTTTACACTAGTGCTCCACATTTGGCATTCAGCTTCTTATTTCTGGCTAGATTCACTTAGGAGATAGCATAGGATGGGGGAATATTTTCTGGACTATAAATCTAGCAGCTGTAACCTTGGGCATTTGTTATAATTGACTTACACAGGCAACATCTCCACTCTGAATCTTGTCTTGTATTTTCTATGTGACCTGACCTTGGCTTTGTCATTATCTTGGATTGCCCCAGATGGACTCTTTGATTTATTACCTTCATGTGGACCTCGAATGGCCTGATTTCACTAACGTACTCTCCCTGCTCTGCGAGTAATTTTGGGTTGAACTTTCTAGGGAAGGGAGAACAGCTTACTATTTTTGCTGCTTGGTAACTTTCTAGGAAACGCCTTTCTCTCCCTCCAAAAATAGGACATCTATGACTGAGGGTACAGCTTTCCTTCTAGCCAGACTGATGGCTCAGCCTGTTTGCCAGGCTGCATCTCCCTATATCCTTACCCTGGGGATGATGGGAATTATAACCTAACAAGAAGGCTGAGCTGTCTTACCAGTTAGAGGGAGAGTTGCAAGTTGAAACCTGACCAGTTCTTGGCTGATGGTAGTTGCAGAAAAACCAGGTCTTGGGAGCTGATAAATGATTATGGAAGTTGGAGTCCAGTTACATCCACAGACCTATGTAATTTCCACCAACAATGGATCTGGACCAAACTTAAAATACTTGGGGGGGGGGTCTGATTGATTATGACGGTACTTCAAGTCCAATCTTATTTGGAGAGCTACATTTTCCCCACCTATGATGGATCTGGACCAAACTTGGTATACCTACCCTTCATGCTCCAACTTAACACTGGTGGAGTTTCACAGGGTGATAGAGATTGATGGGAGTATAGCCACATCCAGAGAGCCACATGATTCCCACCTGCTATTGAGGGCACAACTCTCCAACTGGTCAGATGGCTCCAGCCTACTTCCCAGACTGCATCTCCCAGCATCCTTATCCCTTTGCTAGGTAGGTTGAAGATAGTGGGAATTGCAGATGAACAAGAAGGTTGTGCCATCCAACTGGTTGGGAAGAGAGTTGCGACTTGCACCCGAGTAAGATCTGGAGCTAACGAGAGCTTTAGCCATCAGATCTGAGGCTGATGAGAGTTGCTCCCATCAGCTGTACAGTTTTCTAAAATGTTCCCATTATATAGGTATGCATTTTCTAATGGGACCAACCATAAAGCAATGAATATTTTTGATAAAATAGCACAACAAAATCCCTAACCCAGGCAACACTGGGTATATATGCTAGTATGCTATAAATCCAGGTCTACTGCCAAGTATTTATTAGAAAGAAACTACTAACAACCAAAGTTACAATATTAAATGTTCCTGGATGATCCGGGAACATTTAAAAATGTTTGCACACAAACACTATAGAAGAGATTGCTAGAAAAAATGATACAGATATAACTCATTCTTTTAAGAGATACTGAGTTCCTCTGAAAATGCTGCCCCAAGTCTGTGTATTTCATACTAACAAATAAATGCTTTGGAAAGGATATTTAAAAACAAAAAAACAAAAATCCTTTATGTTGTTGTTTATTGTACAATGTTGTGTATTTCTAGGAAAGCCTCTTCATTAAAAAAAATTGAAATTGTGTTCTAGAAATGTGAACCTTTTGAAGCTTTGTCTATTTTCATTTGACTCTGATCTTAAACAAGATGTTCATTATATCATTATGACCCAGAATGCTACTGTTTAGAATCATCTCCAGGAAAATAAAAACAATTAAAAATTGAAATTAGCAAAGCACGAACAATTTTTTTACTCACTAAAAGAATTGGCACAGTGCCTTAATTTGATAAATAAAAAAGCCTTTTCTCATAGTACCAAAAAAAAAGAAAGAAAAGAAAAACCGCAGTGGAGAAACCATCCATTGCAACTATATAAATGTGTATAAGTTAGGCACTTTGAGCAATTTGAATGTACTTTTTCCAACCCAAATACTAGTGTGCATACTTGAGACCTATATGTAATATGTGCTAGTAATTGTGAGTGCAGCTATGCAAGTATATTAACACATTTCAATTTCATGGCTGGTAAATCAGAGACCTACACATTCTCTGTTCAGAAACGGCACAATGTGCCACAATGTCCTCTTTTGCAGCAGCATTCATTTGCACTAATGTCAAAGTAAGCCTGAACTGAGGATGGATCAACACTGCACTATAATCCAGTTTCAGAATGTGGATTAACTGCAATGTATTGGATTATGGATTACATCACTCTACACACCACTGGAATCCAGATCAATGCAGTTCATCCACATTCTGAAACTGGATTATAGGGCAGTGTAGATCCAGCCTGAGTTGACTCTCAAATACTGATTTTCCCCCAAGGCAAAAGTAGCATCCCCCCCACCTCCAAGCCATCTGATTTGGAAATCACTCAGGTCTGTTCTACACCACCAAATAAAATCTAGTTTATCTGCTTTGAACTGAATTATATGGCAGTGTATTTATTTATTTATTTATTTGCTATGCTTCTATACCACCATTCTCAGCTCGAGGGCAACTCATGGCAGTTTACAAAATGGCACAATTTGATGCGCACAGCAGTACAAAAATAATTTAAACATTAAAAACATTTAACACAGGTAAAAAATTAATTACAATTAACATCAGTAACGCAATAAAAACCATAAGTCCTCTGCATTTCATTACCAGTCATTATCCAGTCACGTTGCCCAACCGTTCTGAGATCAGAGTTTAATAGCTACACTGTGTTTGGGAAGGCCTGCTCATATAGCCAAGTTTTAATTTTTTTGCGAAACGTTAAGAGGGTGGGGGCTGATCTAATGTCCCTGGGGAGGGCATTCCACAACCAAGGGGCCACCGCTGAGAAGGCCCTATCCCTTGTCCCCACCAATCAAACCTGTGAAGGTGGCAGGGCCGAGAGCAGGGCTTCCCCAGAAGATCTTAAATTCCTAGAGGGTTCGTAAGGAGAGATATGTTCAGACAGTGTAGACTCATATAATAAAGTTCAAAGCAGATAATGTGGATTACTTGATTTGATAATCTGTATTATATGGCAGTGTTGAAGGGGCCTAAAAGGAAGAAGAATGGTATGGATAAGTTTTCACACATGCATGTACAAACCTGTATGTTATACCCAAAGCCTCATCTACACTGACAATGTAGGTCAGTGTAGATTGGGATCAACCTCACAGTGGCCAAATGCCACATGGGGCCGATTCCTGGTAATGTGGGGCAAGGTCACCTTAATGCAGCCTTGGCTCATATTACTGGAAGTCAAGGAAAAGCACCACATTCTGCCTCAAAATTCAGACTTCCCCTTACTCAGGGACAGTGGAGACTGTTGGTCTGCTTCCAAATGGAACTGGCTGCAACTGACCCTACTACCATTTTGCATTGCCCAGGCTTGGGCGGCATAGGGACATTAGATAGCAGTCCTCTTTCCCCCCACCCTACTTGTTCCCCATCACTTTCTCTGACATCAGCAGTGGTGATGAGGAGTACTATTGAGAAGGGAACAGGAATAGGAAGAACGGATTTCCTCCTATCCCTTGCCCCCTCCCTTAGCACCCCATTGCTCTTACTAATGTCAGAGCAAGCAACTGAGAACAGGTAGACCCCATGTTGCAGTTAGATATTGCCATGACATGGTTTGTGGGGGACATTTATCATAGCTGTCTAGTGATGCCAAACCATGTTCAGTGCTCCTGGGCAATGAGAACTTCCTCCTGCCTCTGTGGGAGTTGGAATAATCCCTGTGGGGACCCTTTTCGTGGCCCATTCGGCACTAACATGAAAGATTGGCTCTGAAAAATTTGTCAATGAAGATGTGTCCCAAGTCTCATTCTAACACCCCCCCCCCAATGTTTTTGACCAGTGTTTTGCCTAAAGCTTATATGTTCATGTTAAAGTATTAACACTATGAAATTTAGTCTGGCCAATATATCTATAAACAGAACAGCATGGCAGGAACTGTAAGTCAGAAGTTCCTTGCTTATAACAATAACCTGAATCAATTGATCATTCCAGTTTCTCAGATGAAAGACACCTTCATTTGCACTCACCACATCAATAATACTGAGGAAACATTTGAAACTATCCAGATATCTGATTGCTATCTTAGATTTTTGTCTTATAAAAGTAAGCATATTCCAGTATAAAATCATAAGTGGTTGGGTATTCTTTCCGACAGAGATGAAAATGTGTGCAACATGTTTGCTTTTTGAACGACACTCGTAAGGTCATCCTTTGTTCTATGATTTGTTTTCAATTAATGGTAGATCCAAATTTCAACAGACTTTGAAGTTTAGAATCTTTCATGCTGCTGATAGAAAATAGAGACAAAACAATGTCCAGTGAGGTTACTCATCAAAGTTTATACTCATATATCCCCTCCCCCTTGAGCAGATATTGCTCATTATTTTAGTATTGCTTGCTTTATTCAGACTGATCAAATGAATGAAAAAGAAGAGGAAAGATACTTGGTTCATGATGTCATGCTAAAATAATTTCCTTCTATTTTCAGTAAAATAGGCAACAGAAACATAACAAACATAGAAAATAAACCCACCCTTCAATAGTAATCAGAATACTTATATTGATTTGTGTTGTTTTATTACTGCAAGAAGTATAATTACACAAGACACTGAAGATTTGGACAGCTAAAATGATCCTGAAAAAAAAACTTGACTGCATCAATATACCTGACCAAGTCAGCAACTTCTTCGAAGTCTCTAGCAGTCTATTATCGTGATGAAACATATCTTTACTGATTAACTTAACCACCTTTTACATGAAGAAATCTCTTGAAGGATGCACAATTAAATTACAAACTGATTAGCAGAATAAATGCATCACACAGAAAGGAAATAATTGAATACACATCCCCCTAGAGCTTAAAAGCAAGTTCAGCATTGAATTTTGCTACTAATGCAGCATTTTACTTTCATTCATTTTTCAGATCTAATGACTGTCATAGTAATAGTAATTAGGTTAAATGTAGTTTTTGAAAATAATACCAGGAAATTATTGAGATCTTAATTCACAATAAAATGTACACAGATCTATAGATTGATATAAAATCTAGTAAGAGAATTTTAACTGATGTTATTAATAATAATCACCAGGGTTTTTGTTTTGTTTTTGTTTTTTGCATACTGGGCACATTTTAAAAATTAATTTACATCCCACTTTGCAGAATTTTGATGCATGTCTAAAGACTTGCTATAAACTTCATTGTTTCTTGCCAACATTATGCATTTGAACAATCAAAGTTGGGAATTCTGCCTTGGAATACACTACTATATCCAGTAACAAAGAAAAGAAATAGTGAAATTCTTTTTTTTTTTTACTTGGAGAAAAGCAGGAAAGCAGTCATGAAAACATTTTTCTCTTTCTATGTAAAATGCTAATTTTTGCCTTTTATGTGGATACGTTTGATTGGCTAAATCCATTGTAATTTTATCAGAAAATGAACACAGTAGTAGAACTCTATTGTTTTATCCAGTCATGCAAATGGTAGTATGTTTCTGGTTTCTGGTTTCCCTCCTTGGAAAAGCTGTTATTTATGCACCTATTTGTACATCTGTACTACTGGTTGTAGTACAGATGTACAAATAGGTGCATCTGTACAACCAGTAGTACAGATGTACTACTGCTGGTGCAAACTGTTGGTGCAAACTGTACCAACTGCTGGTGCAAACTGTAAACTACATTGGAATTCCTCTTGTATTGTATATAGTCTCAAACTAGATGAACATTAACGTATTACCATATGCAGGTTGGTAACTGTTTTTCATTGTTAAAACGACTAAGTTAGACCAAATTGCAACTTTTAAATGAGCATCAATAAAGGTTTATAGTGTTGGATCCAGAACTAGACATATGTTAAATTATTGGTAAATCTTCATAAGATTGGATCCAGAATCAGTAATGCTTACAGCAGACCAGTTAAAGATCAGTGTGCAATTTATACCTAACATATAGCAAAGTAATTTCAGTATGATTGTTCCAAGTATCCCATACAACCCCCATGTCTGTAGGGCATACTTCATTCAATTTACCATGGAAACAGCAAACTGTGGATAATTGTGAAACTTACAATTTTACTCCTTTTATCTGGGGTTTGGATGAGGCCTGCTCAGTGACAACGAAGGACACATGGCAGGCTCTGCCACATTTTCCCCAAAGTGGAAGGGAGGCACTTTCTCCACCACCATGGGGAATCCAATTTTCTATATTTGATTACTATATTTTAAGTAAAGCTAATATGATCCTGTTTAATTGCTCTATTCCTATGCTACTATATGTTCTATCCACCTTATTGACCAGCCTATCCTTTAACTAGTTTCTCATATTGCCCCCCTCCCCCCCCCCAAATGAGCCTGTTGTTGCTTATGATGCTTGTTTATTATTGTTTATGCCAGTGGTTCTCAACCTGGGGTCCCTAGATGTTTTTGGCCTTCAACTCCCAGAAATCCTAACAGCTGGTAAACTGGCTGGGATTTCTGGGAGTTGTAGGCCAAAAACATCTGGGGACCCCAGGTTGAGAACCACTGGTTTATGCTGTTTTGATATTTTATTGTTCTGTTTTTAATTGTATGTTGCCTTGGGCCACCCCAAATCCCCTTGGGGAGATGTAGGCAGGGTAGAAAAATAAAGTTCTTCTTCTTCTTCTTCTCACCTCACCACACTCAGTTTCGGAAACATCCTAGCATGCCACAGAACACTTCCTCCATGGAGGCTGCGGAATGGCATCAGATAATGTAAGGACACTTCAGGAAGGGATCCATAGAGGAAGCTTCCTGGCAGTATGCTAGAACACTTACCTGGGAACACAAGAGGCTTCCCATGTTCCATAGGGAACAATGGAGGAAGCCACGTGGTGACGCTTCCTCTCGTGGGATGAGCTAAGGTGTACAGCGGGTGAAAAGGGGCAATGGTTTCCCCCCACTGCCCCACAGATTCAGACCTCAATGTGATGAAGTCCTTAGTCACATAGTGAGAATAAATATGCAGAAGGTCTGATCAGTCAAATCATAGTACTCATATTCTTCATAGGTTTTGTACAGATCTTGATAATAGAAGTGTAAGATGCTTAAAAATAGCTCAGGAATAAAATTCCACAGAATTTCCTTTCCTCTAAATGCAGGAATGCTCCTTCTATTATTGAACTCATTTCCTCTGTCAAAATAAAAACTTTTCTGGTGTCTAAATTATGCAAAGTTTAGAATCCTGAACTACTTACAATTTTGTTTGAGAAGATGTTAGCAAGTATGAAAAGGCATTTCCTTCTTTCTTCTTTCCTTCCTCCTCCTAAATCTCCTCTCCTAAATCATGAAGTATTTCAGAGTATATTTGAGAGTGTAAGAGATGTGAAGAGAATCTATTGTTCTGCTAGTAGATTGGCACCACTAGATACAACATCTTAACTTGTTCTGAACTTAGCATGCATTGCTGAGGATCCTGTAGGCAGTTTATGTGAGCCTATACCCAATTTATGCCTTTGTTGCTTACTCATTTATTTCATTTATCTGCCACCTTTCTCTTGGAAAGGGACTCAAGGCAGAGCATAAAAAATCAGCCAAAACCAATACAATTTTAAGCATAATTAAAATCATATCATTAAAATGATAGATTAAAAACAATATAAAATGAATTGTCGAAGGCTTTCATGGCTGGAATCACTCAGTTCTTGTGGGGTTTTTTCGGGCTATAGGGCATGTTCTAGAGGCATTTCTCCTGACGTTTCGCCTGCATCTATGGCAAGCATCCTCACTTCTGAGGATGCTTGCCATAGATGCAGGCGAAACGTCAGGAGAAATGCCTCTAGAACATGGCCATATAGCCCGAAAAAACCCACAAGAACTGAATATAAAATGAGTTTAAAAGTAGACAAAAGTTCTAACTGAAGCATACTCCTTGTAAGAAACATCACTGCTGAATGTAATTATAAATTATGGAGGGGAAAGGTTCAACATACTGGAAATTTATCCAATCTGCCTTTGTTTTAGTTGATCAAAAAAAATCATGGAAGTATTCTGAGTCTGATAGCATCATGTTACACAGTGAAAGAGACTCCACATGAGCATCAGAGCTGTTCAATAGAGGAATATGCAGTCTTGGGGTGTGGTGGAGTCTCCTTTTTCAGAAGTTTATAAACAGAAGTTCAACAACTATTGTAAATACTGTTTCGATTATGTGCTTCTACATGGTAGAATGGGGTTGGACTGAATGATCCTTGTAGTCTCTTCTGACACTATAATTCTATGCTTCTTTCTTATTTAAACATCATTAAGGAAGTATGGGAATATGATGGCCATACGTTCCAAAAACCATATCGATTTGGAACTTGATCCCTTCAAGCTAAATTCAGGTAGTTCATATAGATGTTCATATAGACTAATGCATCCCTTGCCAACCAAAAAATGCCAGAGCATTGAACAGTTTGTTGCCGTGCAGGGGGAGGATTTCAGGTACTATATTTGTGTAATAAATCTTCCTTGGCATTCGTTTGCTGAACATGGCTTGTATTTCACTATTATTAACAGTGCCCTTCTAGCACCTTCCTTATTTCCAGATAACATTGCTGCTAAGATAGTAAAATTGTTCAGTGCAAGTGCCACTATACACATTAAAATTTACAAGTTGTTCATAGAATTATTTTAATCATGCCTAATTATATAATAAGCACAGACTATCCAAAACATGTAGAAAATACAATACAATACTTATAGCATTGCTTTCTTAGAACAAATATTTTTCTGTGGGCAAATCAACATAATTCATGAATCTTATAAACAGCATGCTTAATTGACGTTTAAAGAAAAAGAACTGCAAGGAATTATGATTAAGAGGAAATCCCAACACGTAATCAAACATTTCTGTTTTTAAATATGAAAACATAATACTCAACATGCACACTGTGAATAAGATAACTTCAGCTTAATAACCCTTGAGCAAATTATGTACTTGAATTGAAAGTTCCTTTTCTGCAGCAATAGACAGTATGCCAGGTTAGGAGAAGAATGTGACAGTGCTCATAAAACATAATTAAATAGCACTGAGTGAATCATGTTGTAAAATACTAATAAAACTAAGCAGTCAGACACACTGACAACTCAGTAAAACAGAGAATTATTTGGAGTGAAGGGAAGAAAGGTTTGATATGCAAGCGGTGAAATTTAATACTAAAGAGAGAACTCCATTTGATTACTTGGCTTGATGTGCAGATTCCAAGTGCCTGTTGTTGACATAGCGCAATCTGGGATCAAAGGTACAATAGTGAACAAGCCCCAGTGATCTTGCAATAATTATGTCAGCATATCATTTTAATCAAGAGTTATGAATAACTTTTTTTGTTAAGTGTTATTGCAAACATAAAGAAAATGATAATAGCAGTCTGAAGTCTTGGACATTTCAGTAAACTATTAATGATGAATCTTATACCATTTGTGTTCATTAATAATAATCCATAGATATCCCACGTGATGTTGTAACTACTGTCTCCAGTAATGGGTTGAAAACAGCTTTCACAGTAGGAATATGTGTGAAGCATGCAATTTGAGATACTGATCATAAGGGTGTCCTAGTTCTGTACTGTGTGTAAAAGTTCAAATAGTACAGTTCTTCCTCCTGACATATTTTCCTTCTATTTTACCTGAAACTTTAGAAAATGACACTGTTGAACACCATCCATCCTTTCCCACAAAATGCCTCTGGAATTTATGTGGACCAGAAAGCACCCCACAATTGAGGGGTGATATTGGAAGGAAGAAGGCATAGTTTGAGAGAGCTGGGGAAGAACTGCAGGAATGGAGAGCTGGCAGAATATACCGAATGGGTTGCTGAGGACTAGGATATAACTGGGTGGAGATTGTGGTAAAGTCTTTAAAATGACCAGAAGAGGCAGGGTAGATTGTTGGCGCAACACAGGTTGTTGCCCAGTGCTACCCTTCTGTCAAATTGTATTCCATCCACCCATAATAAATACAATATGTGACTTCTTTTGCAATTAGTAGTAAACCTACTAAGTTCTGTTAAGCCGTTGTTACATCTAATAGGAAATACATACACAATTGTTTAGGGCTGCAGCCTAAGAGACAGGGCCTTCTCAGTGATGGCCCCTCAGCTGTGGAACTCACTCCCCAGTGAGACAGGCGCCATTCTCCTTTCCTTCAGGAAAAAGCTCAAAACATGATTTTGGGGCCAGGCTTTTGGACAGCAGGCTTAGCAGCAATCTTAGTTGATATATGTGAGTGAACTGATAATGGGCAGGCTTTGGACTAAGTCCTTGAATGTTGAATCAGTCTTGGATGCGGCCATATTATTGTTAATAATGTTTTTAACTGCCTATTTATTTAATGTTTTAAACAATATTTTAATTGTGCTCTATTGCTATGTTGCGTGTTGGCATCGAATTGTTGCTGATGTAAGCCGCCCTGAGTCCCCCCTTGAGGGTTGAGAAGGACAGGGTACAAATGTTTGAAATGAAGCATCCAGAAATACTTATTTCTTGTGAGCACATTCATACTGTTCAATTAATTTATATAGCACAATACTAAAGTATGCACATTTCAGTCTCTAGAAGATGTATTCTCAGGGTGCATTCATTAGCCTTTCCCCCTTCTAGTTGTCATCTCAGGCTACCTGCTGTAAATAATGGAAGTCAAGCTCTTTTCAAGGTGGGAAGGAAGACAGCCTTCAAAGCTGCTTAATGATTTTGCCAATAGCTCCTTTCCTTCTATTTTCTTTTAAATTAGGTGAGAAAAATTCTTCCAGATCTGATGATGATAATACCACTACAAAACCAACAACAGTTCAAAGTGATATACAAAATTGTGTGCACAAAAATAACTCCGTCATCTAAAACACAGAGTAGCCATAACAATATAATAAAATGTAAAGATATGAAGACAAAAGGTATAACACATTTAATAGCAATCATTAATAATGCACATTAAAATGAGGGAGCTTCCCCCTCTATTAATACCATCTTAATAAATACTAGGCCTGGGTAACAATGGAAAAATTTGTTTCTAAAATCGATTTGTAATTGGGGGGGTTTTTTGTTTCGATATTTAAAATAATTACAAAATTTTCCCTTAAAAAAGTTCGGTATTTACAAAATTTCGTAAATATTTACGAATCGATTCGTTAAGATGGCGCCCGCGTTGGCGCATGCGCAAAGCATTTACGAAATTGCGTTATTTGAATGCATCGCTAATAACGAATCGATTCGTTAAGATGGCGCACTGCGTTAGCGCATGCACAAAGCATTTACGAAATTTCGTTATTCGTGCTAATTGCACTGTATTATATTATATATAGCACTTTGTGTTGGCAAAAGGAGCGCACTGGTTGGAACTACACAAATAATGAGCGAGCACTGTATTATATAGCACTTTGTGTTGGCAAAAGGAGCGCACTGGTTGGAACTACACAAATAATGAGCGAGCACTGTATTATATAGCACTTTGTGTTGGCAAAAGGAGCGCACTGGTTGGAACTACACAAATAATGAGCGAGCACTGTATTATATAGCACTTTGTGTTGGCAAAAGGAGCGCACTGGTTGGAACTACACAAATGAGAAACGCACACACAGGCACACAAGATTCTTTTCTTTTTTTAGAATATTTTTGGATTTTTTTTAAGAATAAAAGACAGGTATTTTTAGAAAATATTCAGAAATGGAAACTTAACCAAATGCTCTCCCCGCAGTGGAGCCAACAGCCACAAGACGGGGGAAACGCACACACAGGCAGGCACACAAGATTCTTTTCTTTTTTTAGAATATTTTTGGATTTTTTTTAAGAATAAAAGACAGGTATTTTTAAAAAATATTCAAAAATGGAAAATTAACCAAAAACTGGCCCTGATGTGAAGCAAACACAGCCACGAGACAGGGCAAACGAGAGCACACAGCAACAGAAGAGTCTTTTCTTTTTTTAGAATATTTTTTGTTTTTTTTTAAGAATAAAAGACAGGTATTTTTAAAAAATATTCAAAAATGGAAAATTAACCAAAAACTGGCCCTGATGTGAAGCAAACACAGCCACGAGACAGGGCAAACGAGAGCACACAGCAACAGAAGAGTCTTTTCTTTTTTTAGAATATTTTTTGTTTTTTTTTTAAGAATAAAAGACAGGTATTTTTAAAAAATATTCAAAAATGGAAAATTAACAAACAAATTGACAAAAACCGAAGGAAGGAATGAATCCAAGCAAGGAATTAATAATAAGCAGCAAGGAATGAATCCAAGCAAGGAATGAATAAGCAAGGAATGAATCCAATCCAAGTTGCAAGCCAACCCAATGCAAGCCGCCCTCCCGGACCTCTTCTCTTCTCCCTCGCCTCCGCGCTACAAATGAGCTCCGCGGCCGCGCGGAGCCACTTTTAAAGGGCTCGCCAGCCAATCAAAAGCAGCCACGGTGCACTGCTTGGGTGCTGGGAGCGCCGGATTGGCTCCCAGGGCACCAGCATCCTCCATCCCATTTCCGAAACGGGCGGAAGCTCGTTAAAAGTATGGGGGTTGCCGTTTTGTTATTTTAAAACCCTTCCGGGTTTGAAAATGTGTTTTGTATTCATTTTGTAATTGTTAAATATAACGAATATTTAACGAATTACAAAATTAACGAACGAAACCGCCCAGGCCTAATAAATACACTTTTGCTTCTCACTTCTGCTTAAGCTCTTCATTAGATGAACTGTAGGTTGTGCTCCATTCTCTGAAAGTGCTTCTGTCTGGGTTCTTGTGGGTTTTTTCGGGCTATATGGCCATGTTCTAGAGGCATTTCTCCAGGAGAAATGCCTCTAGAACATGGCCATATAGCCCGAAAAAACCCACAAGAACCTAGTGATTCCAGCCATGAAAGCCTTCGACAATGCTTCTGTCTGATTTTAATGGATGTTTCTGAGCTGCAGTTCAACCCATTAAACTGAGGTCCAAAGTCTTCCTATTTTCTTTTTCTTTTTAATTCAGCTATTATATAAAAGCAGCCAAATTCTGGGCTTGTCTACACATGCATTATAACCTGCACTCACTGTAAGTTCATTTCTAGCTGTCTGCTTCTAGTAAACATTGCGAGTTAAATTGAGTTAAGCCAGTTTAACCCCATGTTAGAAAAAGTCAAGGGATGCTTCTGAATTTAATGTATTGTTGAAGGCTTTCATGGCCAGAATCACTGGGTTGTTGTAGGTTTTTTGGGCTATATGGCCATGTTCTAGAACATGGCCATATAGTCCAAAAAACCTACAACAACCCAGCTTCTGAATTTGCTTGAAACTCTGGAGTAATCCTATAGCTTTGGGGCCCTGTGGACAGCATGCCCCCATGGGGCACTGTCCCAATCCCCTTTTCCCTGCACAAGGAAAAAGGGATGCATCATGCCCATGTTGCTGTCATGCCCACTCCCAGGCAGCCATAGAGGTCTGTGTGAGTTCTTGGCCATCACGTGAGCTCTTACAGCCTTAAAAATGATGGAGGAAGTTGAATATTCCTACATTATAACTTAGGAGCATGAGGATCCTTGGAAAAAGTACCCACCCTTCCATCAGCAATCTAGCCCTCATCAAAATATTCCTCAAGGGTTTGGGGACATATTTGTTAAAATCAATTTGAGAGGAATAACACTTTTAATTTTTTCATTTTCCCAGGAATATCATGCAAATGTGAAAAAGTATAAAAATGCACAAAAACTATCCTAGTCTCAACCAGCAGGGGAGGAACTTCTCAAATGTGGTTTCCTAAGATTTCAAAAAGCTGCAGTTTTCAAAGACTATCTCACAGCAGGAAAAAATTGCTTTCTTTGAGAACAAAATTAACAAAAGGTTAAATTCTTATTGCCACTTGGCTGTTAGGCTATATTCTGACACGTGGCAATCCCTGTTTGAATTCTATGCTCTCTGCAATTATTTGATTCCGTTTTTAGCTGAGTGAGCATAGCAAATGTACTTACTATCTGCTCAAAAACCCTCAAGAACAAATTGCAACTTTTCATTGGATGCAATGCCTTTCCATCACTATTCCAATCAGTGCAGGGAAGGAAGTGATAGTGATAATGTTCAACTGGACAGTGGATCAAGTTGAAATTGACTTCATTTAGCTGTTCAGCTTGAAACTCCAGAGCATCTCCCAACTGTGCCTAAAGCAGAGCAAAGTTGGGTTAAAAGCAGAGAACCCAGGAATCTCACTGGAAGTTGTCATGTATGTATTAGACCTCATCAGATGGGCCAAATTCGGCAGCATTTGTCAGTTCCACTTCACTTTTGCCACAAAGCCTGCTGGCTCCAATCTATTGACATACATCTACTTCCGGTAGGGCTCCATACCAAAAGTAAAGAGGAACTTAGGTATGCCACTGCTACAGAGAACTAGTCACCCCACAGCCTGTATCACCAATTTACCCCTTACCCCATTCCACAGGGGAAGCATCCCCCCCATTGTTTGATATGCAACACTGGAAGACTCTAGTGTGGCTTTAGATGCAGCGTATGATGGTCCTACTCTACTTGAACCATGGAGCTCTGCCGGAATTAGTTTGACATTGTGTGATAGGAGCCAGTGGTCTCCATGACGCAAGTAGAATGGGGCTGTCATATGATGAACAATTCTAGACAGCTAGCATTGGATTTGAACTGAATCATGTTATTTATTTATTTATTTATTTATTATTAGTAGTAGTATTGTATAAAGAAGCCTCCCGATAACCTACCAAGAAAATAGTCAAGAAATGCAAGTTTGCTTGTATTTAAAAACCTTTTGGTGAAGTTTTAAAAATGCAAATGATATTTAAGCTAAACACGAACAGATACCTGATTTGCAACAAATATAATATCAAACATCTATTTTTAAAAACCTCTTGCTAACTGGTTGAGGAAGGAGAAAAATTCTGAGAATTATTCTATGTCAGAATGAAACTAAGATTTATATTCCCCAATGTTTCAGTCAGTCTACTTTGTATGGAAAACATAAGATTCAGGTGACATTCTAAAAATACAAAAACCTTTCACAAATCTTCTTTTTTTAAAAAAACAACCCTGTGTTCTCCCCCATTTGTTAGAATGTACCCCTATTTGGTGCTAACCAAATTGTAATTTGGAACCAGGGTAAAGTGTACTGAATTGTGGCACCATTCCATTTTAACTCAGATTAACAATTTAAGGAGGATTATTTCGCATTCTCAGTCAAACCCCTCCAGTTCTTCACCAAATTCCAAACTCTAGAAAACCGTAGGATAAAACCATGATAGTCAAAGTGGAATAATAGTGCTATAATTGTGTAGTATGAATCTGTCCAAGAAATAGAAACCAAGATTACAAAGAGAAATAGGTTGGGTAAATTTGGAGAAGCATTTTCACTCCCTCCACCACATATTTCTTCCATACCAAAACAGAAAGAATTTCTGACATACATGATTATTCATCATTCAATTAAATAACACAGACTCAAACTGAATGCTTCAATCGGTGGTAGAATGATGGCACAGTGTTTTTTTAATTAGACTCCTGCATGATATTTAAGACCCTATGCTAACAAAACTTTGCGCAAAGCTCCAGGTTTCCAAAATGATGGATGCCTGGACTCCTGCTGTTTACATTAAAGAAAACCAATTTCTCCTTACCTAAGGCATCATTTTTGTTATAAGATGGAAAATGAAAAACATCATTGTTCTTATTTTCCCATTAGCTGTTGCCTAAAAAAAGTCTTCTTGTCAAGTGAATATGTAAAATATTGTTAATATTCAACTCTCACATTACACCACTATATTTAGAAGCAATTTAACACAAAGCAAATTGCATTTAAATGTAGTATTAAGGTTGTATCAGAAATGTCATGGAAGGTAAGATGAATAAGTTGCTTTGTGCTTTAACTTTCATACACAATAACTCTGGGAAATTAAAGATTATTTATTATATATCAAACCCTGAGAAAGGTACTAAAGAAGAACCCCACTGCAGCAATGTAAACAAACCTTGTGATACTTCTATTTTTAATTTCAGCTACCATAATCCCTCAACACTGGCCATTTTGGCTAGGACTTTTGGAAGCTGAAGTCCAGATTACCTGGAGAAACAAAGGCTGAGAATCTTACCATATCCTTCCCATGCATTTTACCCAAGAAGGAACTTCCACTATGCTCTGAGGGTGAGTTCCACTGCTGAACAGCTCTTTCAGTCAGGAAGTTCTTCCTAATGTTCTGATGGAATCTCCTTTCATGTAATTTGAACCCATTGCTTCAAGTCCTATGACCACATCACACATTTTAAAAATAAACATCCTAGGATACTTCTGCCCCAGTTCACTCACGGAACCTCCCACCGTCCATCAGATGATGTAGGCTGACTTCTTGCATTGCTCCAAGGGTGAACTGGGTGGCAGCATGGTAGGATGCCGCATCACCAATATAGTAGCTTCTCTGGGTTCCATTAGGATTAACGGAGCTACTACAGGATTAATCCACATGGCAGTGCTTCCCCACATGTGATGAGGAAGAATGAGCTGCTGCCTGGGGCTCCAGAATTGCCCCACTTTCACCCCGATTCACCATGGAAGCTGGTGAATTGCAAAGAAGAACCTCATCCATGTGATAAGATATTATTTTATTTAATGTTATATCCCATCCTTCTAAACCCCATAGGGGAAAGTGGGGGAACCCCCACTTTCCCTGTAAATCTTTTTCTTTTAAGTATATGTATAACTTAATAAAATTTACTTGAAAAAAAACCCATAGGGGACTCAGGGAGGCTTACATATATAGACAACAATTCAATGCCAGAAACACATAATAAAAATATATACATTAAAACAATAATTAAAAACATTTAAAATCTTAAAACCAATTATTTAAAATCACACAATCCTTTGACACCAGGGCAATAGAAAACATGCTTGCTCCCTCTTTCTTGTGACATCTTTTCACATAGTTATACATAGCTATGATGTCATATCACAACCAACATTTATGTCCTTCCATAACTCAATCCAAGTGTGTTTCATGTTGCATTTTCCATATATATATCCCAATATCTTTCTTCTTCTCAAAGTGCCATGTTAAAATTTGCTCTAAGTCTGCTTCTGGGCTTTCCTTTCTTTTCCATTCTATTAACGTCTGGCTCATTCCATGCCATAATAGCCCATTTCTTTCTCCACACTTATTCTTTAATTCCTCCCATTTTTTATTGATCCATTAGAGTTGCCAATTTTTGTTATACCATTCTGTTTCACATTATTTATCAATTTCCCAAATATCTTATCTTTTTGTTAGCTATTAGTCCTATTAGAAGCAGATCTATTTTATTTATCGGAAATATGCTTTGACATTTTTTCCAGCATTGCATTGTTGTAATTAGTGGTGCACCTTTATTTTCTTTATTTCCTTACTAACTTTCCCTTAATGCCTAAACAATGTTCCCACCCAATCTTGTCCATCTCTTTGACTTGTCCAAATCTAATTCCAATAATCTCACTCATTGGAATACTTCAAAATAGCTATGCAGGTTTGGGCCTTCCCAACCTCTGTTCTCTTCTGGGGAGTAAAATATTGAATTAGAGATGCTACTCTTGTTAGCCCCTGCTATCCAACATTTCTTTATTATTTTGGATGGAATATTAAATGGTCATGTTTGAAAAAGGAACAGTATCTTGGGTAAAATCTTCATTTTGCAAACCTTTACACTAGCTGTGATATTTCAATTCCATTTTTTCCCAGTTAAGTATTTGCTTACTTATTTTTTTAATAATTGCTTGTAGTTTAGTTGAATTATATTATTTAGATTATGTAGGATATATGCTCCCAAATGTTTTAACTTCTTTTTTCCCAATTTTACTCCCTAAATTTTAGTTCTTTACAAATTAAGTTTTTATGTAAGATATCTGATCTTTCAATGTTTGTGGCTAATCCTGGAATGTTCTCAATTTATAATTATTTTGGTTACTTCCTTTACAGATTCCTTTACAGATTTTTCACACATGTGGTGGGACTGCTCTGAAGTACAAAAATATTATAATACTGTTAGAGGAAATAATCAAGCAAAAACTACATTGGAATAAAGCTCAATTTCTGTCCCTCAACATAGAACATAGAACAAGCAAATAAGCAAAGTTTATTGATTAGTCCATTGACCGTATCAACATTAAAAACAAAATCAACATTAAAAACAAAAACAGAAACGTGCACAAATAGACAATAATCACTCTCCTAAGACTCCCATAATAGTGAACTAACATACATTCAAACTTTACCCCAATCGCCTCCAGATATGCAGTTCTCAGCTGCGTTGCTTTATGAAGGAAAAGGGCTGTTTGGTGTGTTTGGTGTGTTATTTTAGCATTCTGGCCAGCCATGAAGAATGTAGTTTTGATATGGGGATCCCTCAACATAGATGTAAAGGAGGGGAACAACGAATGGTCAGATATATTGAAATTTATGATAGCCGCTATTCATGCCACAATCGTCAGAGGTTGGAAAGATAAAACAAGGTGGGACCTGAAAACCTGGTGGTCTTATMTCTCTGAATATTTAATTAATGACTTCATCTATGAAAAGAAAAATAAATATTTGAATATTCAGTCAAGACAAGATTGGTATGGGAAATGGTCTTGTTTAATCGACAAAACGGAAGGAAAAGATAGGTACAGRACTTTAAATCAGGCCTTCCAGACAATTAAATCAATGTAGTGACTTAAGTAAACCCAGATGGGGGTGGGAGGGAGGTGGGAASAGGGTGGCAAGGGTGGGTGGGGGTTTAAAGGGGTAAATAATCAAGATATACGGCAAAGGGTAGCACAATTGGAACCTGTATCCTAGCCATAAAAATTGTAAACAGTTTTTGATATTATCTTTTAGATGGCTAAGGTTTGTATTGTATTATTGAGTTATCTGTATGAAGAAATAAATAAAAAAGGTATAATAAATAATAATAAAAAACTTCCTTTACAGATTCTTCTGGAGAGCCTAATAATAGCCTTGCATCCTCTTCATATTTGTGATTTGGAGATTGTATCTAGTGGATACCACTCTAAACAGTCAATACTCATTAAATGAATTAGCAAATTACTGTAGTGTGAGACATAATAAAGAGGAAAAATGTGATTAATGAAGTAGGAAGATTTGCTAAGTGAATAACACATAAATATTGTTAAATATATGTAAGGAATTAAAGGGTGTGAAGGAAATGTAAAGCACAGATGTGGAGAGAGAGAAAGAGAGATCACATCTGTCTTTGTTACGCTATATTTACTGAAAATATCTAGTGGGAAAGTGGGGGAAAACAACGGAAAACAGCTTCTATAGCTGTTTTCAGTTCAACAGAACAAATAAAGGCCAAATAATGTGCTGTTGATGTATGGAAGTAACTCTTGACCTCTTTTCTTTCCTTGCAAAAAGCAGCCAATACAACACAGCCCCAATTTGGAAAGGGACACGTTGGAGGGACGGTAATAACCCACGCTCCCATTCCAATTTCCGTTTACAATTTCTTCCCTAGGCCCCAATTAGCTACCAAGCCACAAAACATAGACACAACATGGGTAACTTTGTGCTGCAGTAACAATAAAAAAACTAGCATCCATTATGTACTGAGAGTTACATTTCACAGTTATACTAAATCCTTTAACAATCTGAAACAGTTGCAACTGCAAACATCTGTTGCTTCTTTAGCTGCGTTTACATTTTTTATAGTAGGGATGAAATAAAAAAAGCAATTCCATCATTTTTCTTAGACAATTGCCCCCTCTAAAATGCCTTACTGTTGTTTCATTATTTTCCCTTTTTAACTGCATTCCCATCACTAAGACAAATATTTCATCATTTCATCATTTCTTAACTTGTAGGCCAAAATGAATGCTTTGTTTTTAATTACTTTCAAAGTGCAAAATGTATTATTATCAGACAGGCATTCTTTAGCTGCAATACATTCATTTATTTTATTGTGGCTCTGGAGCTCATGTAGGGTTTGTAATTAGGTTGTGTAACCATGCAAACCTTCAGCTGGTGTTTTCTGTTTTTCAAACAGTTCTGCATCTTGAAATGAGGAAACACTACAATATACTGTGGAAATTATTCAGTATTCTCTTTCATCTAAATGCATAATATAGGAGAGGCTGTTTGAGAAATAATTGTTTTGTTTAATGCTGGCTAAGTTCAAAGCTGAACAGATAAGATACAAGTACATGTTGAGTATACCCGATCTGAAATGCTTGGGACTAGAAGTGTTTTGTGTTTTCTTTGTTTTGTTTTTTTCAGATTTTAGGAATACTTGTAGTTATATGTATGTACATAATGAGATATCTTTTTAATGGAACCCAAGTCTAGACACAAAATTTATTTACCATATATACTCGAGTATAAGCTGACTCAAATATAAGCCAAGATATCTAATTTTACCACAAAAAAACTGGGAAAACTTACTGACTCAACTATAAGCCGAGGGTGGGAAATGTAGCAGCTAGTGATACATTTCAAAATAAAAATAGATACCAATAAAATTATATTAATTGAGGCATCAGTAGGATATATTTTTTTAATATTTACATAAAACTCTAATTTAAGATAAGACTGTCCAACTCTGGTTAATTCATTATTCTAACCTTCTGCAATGTAAATGTGCTTATCTATCCTTCCAATAATACCATAGTTTATTTTAACTATACATTTTGGGGAAGTGTTGTGTATATATGAATAAGGAAAGGTGAGAAAGACTGACACCAAGAAAGGAGGAGAGGAAGGCACTTGCTGCACCGATAAAGGAGGAGAGTACGGAGAACTGAGGGGGCAATTGTCTAAGGACCCTCACTCAAGGATAAGACGAGGGGGGCTTTTTCAGGATTGAAAAACTAGGCTTATTGTCGAGTATATGTACAGATTATACACATAGTCTGAAGATACCACATATACTCATGTACAATTCAAACTCATATATATATTGAGGACAGAATTTGAGGCACAAATCATAGATTTTGATATGAACTATGGATAAGTCAAGGGCCATTCTGTAAAGAAGGGAGTCAGCACTTTCTCGAGGGGAAAGATGCTACTAACCACCACCATTTTTTTCTCAAAATGATCTTTGCTTCTCTACTCAGATAAAAGAATGGTTCCTTTTTTGACAAAAATTAATGTACACTATTAGCTCTTATTAGAAAAGGAACCAGCTCCTCTATGAGCAGAGTAGTAAAAGGTGAGTACTTTGTCCTGGGAGAACCTATGAGAAGCACCAGTCCCTCTATACTCTCTTTGTTGTGGCATGCTTCATTCCTTTTTAAATGCCTAAGTGGAAAAATGGTGATGGTAACTTTTCTCTGCTTCCTGTCAAAGGAGCCAAGAGAGTAGAGTGGGTGTTTCTTTTTAGTTCTCCCAGGATGCATTATACTTGTGCTTTTTGCCAATCTACTCAGAAAAGGTGATGGTTCCTTTATTCATATTTACTCAGGTTTTAAAAAATGTACATTGAACCATCAAAAAAACCCAAAAGGTATCACTATCACAGACACCCATGAGAAAAATAATGGATTTTGAGAATTTAGGATTTCAGAATTCAGGATAAGGGATGCTCTACGTGTAATTGAAGGCTGCCAGATAGAAAACTGGGAGAGTCCAAAAGCCAGGAGAACCAAGGAGGGCATCCACCCCTCCCCAAACTCCCACCCAAAAGCCCTTAAAATAAGAAAAAAAACTTACTGGGCTGCTATGAAGCCACTCTGGAGGTCTCATGACATTTTAACATGCCAGGAGGATTCTGGAGAAGGTTCATGGTGACCTGATAAGTTTTGTCTTATTTTAAGAATTGGGGGGGTTTTGGGGGGGGGAGGGTTGGGGTGGCCACATGCCATCATGGTATTTACTGTGATGGCATGAAGACAACTGCCTGAGAAAACCCAGGTTTGGGGAGGAGGTGTGGGGACAGAAATATGCACCAATTTCTGTGAAGTCTGGAAGCACCCTAGTTGTCCAATTAGCCTCAAGGAGGGTATCTAAGGACTATGTTTTCATTAGGTAAGATGGAAACAGCGTGGGGAGGGGGGGGGAGCCTGGCAGCAACTATTTCCTTGTGTGATGAGGAAGGCGGCGATGCAGGCGATGTCAGGTTCTGGGTGACGATTTTCCCTGCTGTCCCCTGGCTTGAGGACCTCAATGTGATGAGGTACTACAGTTCCACAGGTATGTTTGATCTACAATGCCCATAAGGCCATAGAGAAAGATTATTAGTAGTAAACTATAGTAAACTAATAGAAAAATAATACAATTTGAAAGGTACAATGATTGAGGGTATAGAAAGAGAAAATAAATAATAATCAGATAGATATTAAAAATGTTAAACATCTAAGAATTAAGAAAATATAACGGAAAATACTGACAAAATGATATAAGACCCTGTACCAACTAGCTCATATTACCACAACTACAACAAAATTATGTTGCCTAGTGAAACAGGAACCTTTATGGATATGTGGTGGGAATATAATAAGGTGCAACAATTTTACAGGTAAATAAAGGGTAAAATGGATAAAATATCTGAGCTAAAAATAGAGCTGAATAAAATACTATTTTTAACCATGGAAAACGTTGTAATACGGATTGAGGAAATATTATAAAATATATGAGAGGAGAGGCACAAGAAATGGTTGCCCTGGGATAGAAGGATTCAAAAAATTGGGAAATAAAAAAAATGTATGAATATCTAATCGGCAATATGCTCCAGGATTATATAATTGAAAGGAAAAACAAGTATATAAACAGATACCATATGGGGAACTGGGTCTTGAATTGGAAAGAACTGACCGTCAAAGTGAAGGGAAAATGAAAATACAAGGAACTAATTCAGACCATTTCAATGATCCAGCAATTAGAATAAAAGCTAAAACTAAATCACAAATATTCCCCGGGGGGCATGGGGAGAAAGGAAGGGGAAGGGGGAGGGAAATAAAGAGAAACAAGTAAGTAGGAGACTAAAATGGAATTAGAAAGGAGTAGAAATTGAGCTGACCAGAAAAAATATGTAATCCCCTTTACATGTATGTATTGATTTTGTTTTTTTAATACTGCTGTAATATAATGGAGACAGTTATACGCTACTTATACAATCCAATAATATATATATGGAAAGATTATGGGAGCTGCTATTCAAAAACACCACTACCTACTCTAACATAGCCCTAGGAATAGAGAAGAAAAGTATTTGGCTTTATACACAATTTAATATGAATGTACTTTTTCACATTTCATATATTACCACACTATGTTTTAACTTGTTAAAGCTATTCCAGGCAATGATGCAAATTTAAAATGATGGTGAAATGAAATGCTACAGAGGTGTGCCTTATTCGTTTTCAAAGGATAGGGCAGAATTTAAAAATAGATATTAAGGTGATGAAGCAGTCGAATTACAAATGATGAAGGTCCTGGCCATTTTGAGTAAGGGCTTCTGGGAGTTGCCATCTTAAAAAAAAAAAACATTTCCAATCTCTGTCATGTGGCCACTTTACCACAGAAGCCTCAATGGATAAATGATATTCCAAACAATAAGCAATTCCATTACTTAAATATGAGTTGCTGCATAGTAAAGATTTCTGATTGATATCAAATTAGGAGGAGTAGCTAATACTTTTGAGGAAAGGATCAGAATTAAGAGTAACCTTAACAGATCAGAGAGCTGGGCCAACACTAACAAAATGAATTTCAACAAGGACAAATGTAAGATACAACACTTAGGCAGAAAAATAAAATGCAAAAATACAGGTGATGCCTGGCTCGACAATAGTCCACGTGAAAAAGACCATGGAATCTCAGTGAACAAAAAGGTGAACATGAGCCAAAAGCGTAATGCAGCAGCTAAAAAGCCAATGGGATTTTAGATTGCATCAAAAGGAGTATAGTATTTAGACCAAAGGAAGTCATGGTGCCTCTCTATTCTGCTTTGGTTAGACCTCACCTGGAATACTTTGTCCAATTCTGTGCCCCAAAATTTGAAACAGATATTTAGAAGCTGGAAGGTGTCCAGAGGAAGGCAACTAAAATGATTAAAAGTCTGAAGTCCATGCCCTATAACAAGCAGCTTAGAGAGTTGGGTCTGTTTATCCTGCAGAAGAGAAGGTTGAGAGGAGACATGATAGCCATGTATAAATATGTGAAAGAGTGTCATAAAGAAGAGGAAGCAGGCTTGTTTTCTGATGCCCTGGAGACTAGTTCGGGCTCCAGGAGCCTGAAAAACCGAGAGGGCACATATCCCTTTAAAAAAACCAAAAGTAATCCCCCCCGCCCCCAAATTTTAAAAACTTACCTGGCCACCATTATGGTCCTCCTCACACCTTACAACAGGAGGGTGCAAGGAGGACCATAAGGGTGGCCAGGTAAGTTTTAATCTTCTTTGGGTTTCTTTTAAGGAGCTTTGGAGTGGCTGCATGCCATCCCAATAGTAATAAGGGTGGCATGTAGACACCCCCACCCCTGGGAAAGCCCAGTTTTTGGGGGGATGCAGGTTTAAGTCATGTCTGGAAGTGCCCTAGGACTCAGAGCAATGGGTTCAAATTGCAGCAAAGGAGATTCCACCTGGAAATTAGGAAGAAATTCCTGACTGTAAGAGCTATTCAACAGTAGAACTCTCTGCCTCAAAGTGTAATGGAAGTTCCTTCTTTGGAGGCTTTTAAACAGAGGCTGGATGGCCATCTGTTGGGGTGCTTTGATTTTGCTTTTCATGTATGGCAGGAGGTTGGACTAGGTGGCCCATGCAGTCTCTTCCAACTCTGTGATTCTAACTAGAGGGTACTTTGGAAAGAGAGTAGTTTTGAATGCTGCTGAAAATTCTGCTCTTTGAACCGATACCCTGAGAAAACTCAGATGCTATAGACATGATAACTATAAAATACTGGTTCCGTAATAAGGTCCCATGTGCTTTTGTTAGTGGTGCAATCTTTTACTCACTCCAAAATATTCATTAGATTTTAGCATGCTATCTTAAACCCTAAACAGTAATACAAAAGCTGCAAAAAATCAAAAAGTGAGCAATTAGAATACCGAATAGATGTCTTAAATAAAAAAAATAAACAGATAGTGAACTTGTCATATAAATATATTACTTTGTGCCAGATGGGTTATTTAAATTAGATGTTTGCTCTAGTGCAGAAATAATTCAAAAGGCTGTCTTATGTTCACACAGCCATGAAAATCCTGTTGCTTTTCATCCCTTTCCATTTTTTTTATCTTAGTAGCTTGAATTTGGAGAGTATGTACTGAAATTCTGTTATAATATATAACCTAGGCTGCATCAGAACATATTTGCATATGCAACCTGAAGTGTAAATATTGCTCTGTGCCACCAGTTCTCTGAGACATAGTAGGAGGCAGCTTTTTACCGGGTCCATTTATTTTGGGAGAGAAGGTCTTTGGCATCCTATACAGCCATAATATCTGTTTAGCTTATACAGTTATGAACAAATTAAACATTCTAAAGTGTGGGACATCATTCTAGAGTTTACAATGATCATTTTTTCTTTAAATGTATAGGCTACTGAACAGGTGTGATGGGAGAATCAAAATAAAATAAAAAGCTGTGCATAACAGTTTTCTGTAATATTCCAACAGAAATTTAAATAAAATATGTTTTAAAATATAAAAACATTCCTGCTTTATTATTATTATTATTATTATTATTATTATTATTATTATTATTATTTCTCGCACTTCTAAAAGGCACAATTCGATGCCGGCACAACAACAAGGTAAAAAATAAAACATATAAACAGTAATTAAAACAATTAAAACAATCCATTATATATCACAATCCCTAAAAACAATCTAGTGCTCAACGTTTACCAGCTCAGAGTCCGTAAATTCAAATTCCACATTGTCCAATCCATCAATTCTAGTCATCGCTTGTGCCTTATCTATCCGCCAGATTACCCGAAGGCCTGGTCCCAAATCCATGTTTTTAATTTCCTTCTAAAGGAGAGGAGGGATGTCGATGACCTAATTTCCCCAGGGAGTGAGTTCCACAGGTGAGGGGCCACCACTGAGAAGGCCCTGCTCCTCATCCCCACCAACTTCACTTGTGATAGAGGTGGGGCCAAGAGCAGTGCCTCCCCAGAAGATCTTAAACTCCGAGGCGGGACGTAGAAGCAGATGCGTTCGGACAGATACGCTGGGCTTACTTGCACTATGTCTATACAACTATAGGGCTAAATCTCAATACTCATTTACTTTTTGAAACTTCTAATATGCATGAGCTTTGTTCAGGGTTGTCATAATTACCTAATTATAATAATGTTTCAAATTATATGGTTTTGCCTGCACATGCTACAAGTACATCCTGTTGCTTTCTTTGCTACTGTTTTTTTCCTTATATTTTAGCTACAATATTGTGCTATAGTCTGGTATGGGAAAAATTACAAGGTATGAGGTGATACCATGACACCAATCCTAGTGATACCACTAGTTGACACAGGCAGTATCTTGAGCTGATAGAGACTTAGGACCTCATCACACAGAGGAAATTCCCCATCTTAGAACACTTTGCCCACACAGATGACATGAAGCCCACTTGATCTCATCACATGACATACAGCTACTTCTGGCAGGGCTCTGTGCCCACTACATTGACAAAGTGCTCTATGAGGGGAAATTGTGAACACAGGAGACTACCTGGGTTCAGGTAGGAAATCATGAGGACAGCACGGGAGCATGCCAGAAGGTATGCTTTCTGGCGTGTGATGGACAAGTGGGTGATGTGAGTGAAGAGAGACACTGGATGTTACGGATACACCCTGCTGCCCCACAATTTGCCCCGCTGTCCGATAGTTCCACCTACTGTCCCCCGCATTAAGGACCTCCATGTGATGAGGTCCATAGTTTGGGAGAACTACCTATGGTATTGGAGAGCCTAAAATATGTATACTATTGTTCTCTCTCTCCCTCTCCCCCCCCCCTCTCTCTCTATATATATATATATATTCAATTCTATTTTTCTATTCTTGTTAGTTTTTAAATCTGTCTCTGCCTGCTCTGTCATGTCTGAATTGGAGTCAGGTCAGACATTACAAAAATTGAGGAACCTGCACGCTAACCCAGCCATAGCTCCATATTTAAAGGGGGAGGGTAGCAATGTAAGTAACATTCTTGGATCTGGAGTTTTGGGGACTAACAAATCCCTCAGTTTTATTGATATATGTCACAGTATTTTCTTTCAGTCTCCCAATATTTAACATAGCAAATAATGAGACATTGAAAATAATCAGTAGAATCATTGTATTTGCTGCATTCATATGCCTCTTCTTTTTCTTTCTTTCTTTCAAAGTCAAAACTCTATTTCTAAATTGTCAGTGTAGGTTTTTAAGACAGGGACTGAAGGAAAATCTCATTTCAGAAGGCATTTTTAAAATGTGGGAATTGATACCCTCACATTGGAAAGCCAGCATAGCATAATAGATGGAGCCTTAGCAAAACCATGAGTGACCTTGGACAAGTCAAATTTTCTCAGCCTCTGGTGAGTGTAATAAAAAACACAATCCAAAGAAATTTTCCAAGAAAACCCCATGATACATTTACCTTGGGGAACAAAAACTACGCACACACACACATGGCCAGTGTGGCAGACCAAAACTAATACCTATGATCACAACACAACCTCTCCACCTTTGACATGATTCACATAGCAGACCTGTTAGTTCACACTGACCTGAACATATGTCTGGCTGGTTTAATTCGTGTGCCTTTATTCTGTGCAGGCTGTCCTGACATTCTGAGAATCTGAAGTGACATTTCTAGGACTTCCACATCTCTCTGGTCAGAGAGCATTGTATCTGTAATGCAAATTTTCCTTCACTTTCCCACAGAGTGTCGCATTAAGCTAGTCCTTCACTTCATACCACACAGGGAATCTGAGCTTTTCACAGCAGACAATGCATCTTATCAAGAAATGTAATATCAGATTTTGTGGGAACACCTTAGAGGAAAAATCATTATTACTGGGGGGAACAGGAAAAAGAATACATTGCTAGAATTTAGCAATTTATTAGTTAAAGTGCTGCCTGCTGGGTTCCTGTTTCCCACCCCTTATTTTTGACTGCAATAATTCCTTGAAGAAAACTGAAATGATTCAGAAAACTAAATATTAAAAGAGAATATTATGAGAAGCAAATACACAAATATGCAGGAATCTTAATTGGAAACAATTACATAGCTTCACCATTTTTTACTTTAGTGCCATCTTTCTGAGTGAGCTATATATACACAATTCTGAATCAAATAAGGAATATTCGGAAAGGAAATAAATAAACATTAAACCATCTCCAGCACCATAAACAATAAACAAAAGAAACAAAGCAACAAAATCCTGCTTCTCTAGGCCCCGTGAAATGAGGAAATTCATCACAGGTGTGCCAAAAATGTTGTTGTTGTTTTTATTATTTTATACCTTTGTCATTTGCAACTTTCTACAGCAAGAAAAATCCCCTGTTGAGATAAGTGGAATAAAGTTCAGTGTCAAGATGAAAAGATGGTCTTTGTATAATGGAAAATGAGCCCTGTGTTTGAAGTATCATAAAGAGAGTTTGTGGAGGAGAAACTCGGCCTGTCATTGAACATTGAACATCGAGAAAACCAAAGTGCTCTTCCAGTAGTCACCAGGCAATCCCTCTCCAATGCCAGAAATACAGCTTAATGGTGTAACATTAGAAAATGTTGATCATTTCCATTACCTTGGCAGCTACCTTTCCACAAAAGTCAACATTGACACTGAAATACAACACCGCCAGAGTTCTGCAAGTGCAACATTTTTCCAAATGAAGCAGAGAGTGTTTGAGAACCGGGATAGGGATACCAAGGTGCTTGTTTATAAAGCTATTGTCCTCCCAACCCTGCTATATGCCTCTGAGATGTGGACTGTCTACAGACGTCACATGCAACTCCTGGAATGATTCCATCAGCGCTGCCTCCAGAAAATCCTGAAAATCTCTTGGGAAGACAAGCGGAGAAATGTCAGTGTGCTGGAACAAGCAAAGACCACCAGCATTGAAGCGATGGTCCTCCATTATCAACTCCACTGGACTGGCCACGTTGTCCGGATGCCTGACCACCATCTCCCAAAGCAGTTGCTCTAATCTGAACTCAAGAACGGAAAACAGAATGTTGGTGGGCAGGAAAAGAGATTTAAAGATGGGCTCAAAACTCTTAAAAACTCTGGCATAGACACGGAAAACTGGGAAGTCCCGGCCATTGAGAGCTGCAGCTGGAGGTTAGCTGTGACCAGCAGTGCTGTAGAATTTGAAGAGGCACGAATGGAGGGTGAAAGAGAGAAGTGTGCCAAGAGGAAGGTGTGTCAAGCCAACCTCAAACAGGACTGCCTTCTACCTGGAAACCAATGCCCTCACTGCTGGAGAAGATGCAGATCAAGAATAGGGCTCCACAGTCACCTATGGACCCACCAGTACACTGATCTTGGAAGACTATCTTACTCGGACAATGAGGGATCGCCTCAGTAAAAGGCAGAGAGCTTACAAGATTGAATCAATGAGAATTCTCTTGAAAAGTTCTCTGGGTTTAACCTACTGGATGAAAATGTAATGGAGGGCAGATTCCCCTTCTACATGTATAAAAGCAGTGTAGACAAAGGTATAACAGGAGAGAATTAGACATTCTAATTTTCTCTTTCAAAAATCCCTGAAGAAATCAATACATGAGTTCCCTATTAGGAATTTTAGCTTCTTTGCTACTATTTGACCAACATATTGCCAATAAAGTTTTTTCCTTCATGTCTTTGACTCATTGAATCATGGAATAATAGAGTGGGAAGAGACCACATGGGCCATCTAATCCAGCCATGCAGGAAAGCACAGTCAAAGTATTCCTGACAGATGGCCATCCAGTTATCTGTTTAAAAGTTTCCAAGAAAGAAGCTTCCACCACACTCCGAGGCAAAGAGTTCCACTGTTGAACAGTCCTACAGTCAGGAAGTTCTTCCTAATGTTCAGGTGAAATCTCCTTTCCTGTAATTTTAACTCATTGCTCCAAGTCTTAGTTTCAAGGGCAGCAGAAAACAAGCCTGCTCCCTCTTCCTTATGACACCCTTTCACATATTTATACATGGCTATCATGTCTTCTCTCAACCCTCTCTTCTGCAGGCTAATCATCCCCAGTTCTTTAAGATGTTCCTCATAGGGCATGGTCTCCAGACCTTTGATCATTTTAGTTGCCCTCCTCTGGACACCTTCCAGCTTTTCAATATCTCTTTTAACCTGTTGTGCCCAGAATTGGATACAGTATTCCAGGTGAGGTCTAACCAAAACAGAATACAAAGGCATCATGACTGCCCTCAATTTAAACACTATATTCCTTTTTATGCAGCCCAAAATTCCATTGGCTTTTTTGCTGCTGCATCACACTGTTGGCTCATGTTCAACTTGTTGTCCATGAAGACTCCTAGATATTTTTCACATGGACTATTGTCGAGCTAGGCATCAAGCATTTTGTATCTTTGCATTCCATTTTTTCTGCCTAAGTGTAGGATCTAACATTTGTCCTTGTTGAAATTCATTTTGTTAGCTTTGGCCCAGCTCTCTAATCTCTTAAAGTCATCTGAATTCTGATCCTGTCCTCTGGAGCATTGGCTATCCCTCTTAATTTGGTGTCATCTGCAAACTTGGTAAGCATGCCCTCTAAATCTTCAGTACTATTGGATGTAGTTCATCTGGTCCTGGAGACTTGAATTCATTTAGAGTAGCCAGGTATTCCTGGACTACTTATTTTGGCTTGCATTTTCCCCATTACCTCGTCTGCCCCGTATTGCTCAGGTTGAAGACCAATCTCCTTTTGGGAGAAGACTGAGGCACATAAGATGTTGAGCTGTTCTACTTCATTTTGTTCCTTAGCCTTACAAATCTTTTCCTTACATACGTTGGTTATTTATTTGAATTTCTCTTTTGTGATTTCCTCACTTTTCTATTTTTTGTGCATGTCTCTTTTAAATTTTAGCTCAGTCAAAAGTTCTTTGGAAATCCATTCTGGTTGTTTTGCACTGCTATTTTTCTCCTTGCTGGCACTGTTTGCAATTGTGCCTTCAGTATCACACTTTTAAGAAACTCCTATCCATCATTAACTCCCTTCTCTTTTAGTATTCCTATCCATGGAATCTCACTTAGTATTTCTTTAAATTTCTTGAAGTCAGCTCTCCTAAAGTCTAGAATGTGTGTCTGACTTCTTTTAGCTTGTATTACAAACTCCAGGAGCAAATGGTCACTCCCACCTGAAAATCCCACCACTTCCACTTCATTGACCAAATGATCAGTGTAGGTTAGGGACAGATACAATAAAATTGTCTGCAAGGCAAGTGAGGAATTTGTTGGACTTTTACTCTTGGAAAAGGTTGTTTTCCAACAAATATCAGAGTAGTTGAAATCCCGCATTACTATATCTCTTCTTTCTGTATGTTTGGTCATCTGGTCAAGGAAGATTTCATCCAGTTCTTCCGTTTGTTTTGGAAGTCTGTAGTAGACCCCCCCCCCCCCCCCCCCCCCCCCCCCCACAACTATACCTTTTTGAGACCTTGGTCTTTTAATTCTTACCAGATCCTATCAACCTGGTTTCCTTCCTTCCTTCCTTCCTTCCTTCTTCTTGGTGCATTTCTGATCATTGTGGGCCAGTCCATGCAATTCTTTTTAAGGTAATACTAAGATGACATCATGAGAAGACAGGAAAGCTTAGAGAAGACAATGATGCTGGGGAAAATGGAAGGAAAAAGGAAAAGGTGCCAACCAAGAGCAAGATGGATGGATGGTATCCTTGAAATGACTGGCTTGACCTTGAAGGAGCTGGGGGAGCTCTGGCGTGGGCTGGTCCATGAGGTCATGAAGAGTCAGAAGCGACTGAATGAATAAACAACAACAAGATGACATAATGAAGTTAGCTTCTCTTTAAGCTTTAACATGTAGCTGCAAAACCAAGGCAGCTTTCACTAGAGTTGCATGCAAATACGCTTTTAAAAATCCCCACCTCATTTGCAAATAAATGGGGTGAGGGTGAGTTGTTCCTCTTAATTTGCCGGGGGGTTGGGGAGGAGGAATTCTCTTAACACATTCTGGGGTGGAACACATAATTAGCACTGGCAATACTACCCTTTCTTACTTTCGTTCTGTTTTTTTTTCCATAATGTCACACATGGAAATATTAGCACATTTGCAGAGGCAGATTGGCTACTATTTTCCATCCTCTGCAATATCGTAGACATAGCATTGTTTCAGAGCACTGTAGAAGTGGCTTTCTTCTACAATGGCACAAATTGTGCAGTTGTAGACTGGGGTGGCTACCAATATATGCATATACATACACACACACATATAAGACACACACACATATAGAGAGAAGGGAGGGAGAGTACCCAGAGAACAGTTTGCAAGTTGGCTTTATTATTTCCTTGCGAAAAAGAAACATCTCAGTATCTATTCATTTTTTCAGGCAAAATGTCTTTGGAGAATTTTTGGGCCACATTTACAATTCAAACATATAGCAGCAAAGCACAAGAAGGACTAAGAATAAGTGGAATGAATACCTTCTTCTAGCTTTAGTACTTGACATACCGTCATGCGGTAGATGAAATTCTCTGAAGTAAACCCAAAGATTATGACCTCTTTATTATTCAGTCACTTCTATTATCACTGTTCTGTCTTCACAAAACAGAAAGAAAGCCCTGGATACGTACACCATTTTAAACACCCCTTCCTATTTTTAGAATCCTCTTGGAAGCTCAGTTCATATTTTTGTATAAATTCTAAAAGCTACTCTGTGATATTGTTATTTTTGGTGAAATGTCTTCTCATAAATTAAAACACTTTCAAAGTTCATATCGCCTGCTATTCATTTCTGATTTTGCCTAAGCTTTGATACTATTTTAAATAAGTTTTATAATGTTTGTTATGATTTGGGGTGTTCAGTCCTTTCAGCCTAGTCAAATATTTATTTATCCATGCTCCCCACATTTTCTCATTCATCCTCAAAGAGGGAACCTAATGACCATACGACTTTCTCTAAAGAGTCAAGGAGATTCCTGTACAGAAAGAAACTTTCAATCTGGATGAAATTATATGTACATGAATTATATGAAAAATATAGATGTTCAAAAGGGTGAAGTAGGAAAGAAATAGCCAAGTGTAGAAGTCACACTGTAGAATTAATGTACTTTGACATCACTTTAACTGGCAAGATTCATTGCTATAGAATTATGGGATTTGTAGTTTGATGAGGCACCAGCTGTCTTTGACTAAGAAGACAAAAGACCTTGTAAATCTACAACTTTTCATTATTCCATAGCATTGATCAGTAGCAGTTAAAGTGGTATCAAGCTGCATTAGTTTAACAGTGTAGATGCACACCTGGAAAATTTCCAATCAGATGGTTGTCCCCTGTCCCTTTAGGAAAAGGATGGAAATCATGTGATTTTTTAATATCTTGTTGGATTGCAGTTCCCATCATTCCTCACCATTGTCTATGCTGGCTAAGACTTTTTTTTACAGTATTTGTATACCACTTTTCTCACCCTGAGGGGGACTCAAAGCGGTTTACACATAAGTAATGGCAAAATTCAATGCCAGTACAAACAATTACAGTTATACACTAGAATTAGACCTAAATCAAGTTAAAACAATACATCCACAAGCAATAAAAAATAATTAAAACAATAAAACAGTCTCGTCCATCGAATCGCCATTCCAGTCATTGTCCTTCTAAAATGCTGCATACATTTACTTCTACTGCCCGAAGGCCTGGTCCCAAAACCATGATTTTAATTTTTTTTTAAATTTTGACTGCTGGTCTTGCAGTCAAAAATTATCCCGTTGCTCATTTAAAATCGTGTAAAGTGAAGATTTCTGGTATGCTGACCATTGCATTTTGGGAGTTGTGATCCAAAAAGTAACTTTCCCAAGTTTTCTTTACTGTTGACAAATCTCGATGAAAATTTTACCCTGAAATATTGGAAGCAAAGTAGCTAATGGAATCGCCAAGCCTTTACTCCCATTTACTTAAGATGAAATTTGGAATACACATCTGAGGAGCCACTGGAGCAAGTATCGACATAAATATTCACATCGCATTAATATTCTGCATTCATACTTAGTCTGAATATTGGTGGGATGTTAGTTAAACAAATGAGAGAATGCTGAAAAACATGAGGAAACTGCTGTTTTAAAAGACAAAACTGGAAAAGGAGAGTGCTGGAGTTATGATGAAAAGGCACTTTATGGAAAGTGTTCTGCATAGCAGTGCAGCAATTTGTTTTCAGAACCAGAAACAGCAGGAAACATTTGTAGGTGAACAAAACGAAACATGGTAAAAGGAAAACAATTTGATAATTTTCCTTATTTATTTTTTTCTCTTCTGCGTTCACGTTTCACCGCTGGCATTTATTGAAACATATTGCATGGGGTTTTTCCCCATAATCGTAGGAATGCTGAGTCCCTGTCATAATGAAGTTTACTTGTTTGCTTAAGATGTACATTAAATGAGAGTAAAATCCCAATGGACAAAATTAAACTGAACAATATGTCCAACTAGTATATATCTTACTAGAAACCTATTGTATAATCCATTTCTAAGACAGGTCTTACTTCTACAAATTGTTGCTGTTGTTTTAAATATCCATTTAGCCACAAAACATAGTAGTATGGAACTGTGTTAAATAAAGATGAGACCAAATCAAAGTCAAACCAGGGAGTATATACTCAACATATTTACAAAATATACTCAGCATATTTACAAAATATACTCAGCATATTTACATATTGTTTTCACATAAATAAAAGCATGAACTTTCCCATAACTATGGATCTTATGTTTATAATGTATTGTGTTGTGACTGAGGATGCAATTTGATGTCATTTTAACTGTCATGGCTCAATGCTATTGAATCATGGGAGATATAGTTTGATGAGGCATAATCACTTTTTGGCAGAAAAATCTAAAACCCCAATTCCCATGATTAGTAGTTAAAATGCTGTCGAACTGCATTAATTCTACAGTGTAGATGCACCTTGCTGCACACAACTCTGTGCTGAAGCATACACCTCTAAGAAAATCTCATTTTGAGAAGCAAAACAGGGTAATTGGACTAAACACACATTCCCTTTAATGTCTCGTTGACTGACAGTTTTGCTTCAGGGAACCAACCTAAAGGAATGTACAATCTTCATATGAGTATATAAGTGTGAAGCACCAGAATTCCCTTCCATGTTTTCATTTCCCCGTTTGACAAATATCTCGTGCTTTCTATTATTATTTCATTCATTTTCTGTCCTTTAGACAGAACAGGATGGGAGAAAACTGGATGCCGGAATGATAGTGAAAAGAAAATAGGATGGTTTGGCTGCACACTGGATTGCTACCTGTCTGAATGTATCTTCCTCTACAAACCAGCTCGATGATTAATATGGTTTAGGGAGACCGTGCTCTCAGTCCCACCTTTCTCACTAAATTAGCCCAGAAAACCACAAGGATACCAACCCCCTCCCCAAAATCCTCCCCAACCCCCTTTTAAAAATAAAATAACTTACCCAGCCCCCATTAGCACGGTGCCGGAGCTCTCCTGGCACATAGGAATGACACASCAGGAGAAAGAGGGGGAGGAGGACAATCACTCCCCCCCCCCTTCTCCTGGCACATCATTCCTACGCACCAGGAGAGCTCTGGCACCACACTAATGGATGTCGGATAAGTTCTTTTATTTTAAAAGGGGTTTTAGGGGGTTTAGGGAGGGGATTAGAGTGCCCAGGTGTTCTCCCAGAAAAKTTTGGCAGCACATCTGGACACCCAGCCCAGAAAGCACATGTTTTCTGGGGCATGTGTGGATGAGGACCCAGGAARATTCAGGTTTTTAAAACRTGAATGTTCCCAGGTTAAAGCGTTGTCTGGATGCRCCCTCAGCAACACATGTTCCTYCCCAARGATYGAAAAAAAAAAGACTGTAAAGAGAAAGCAGRAAGCAATTAAAACAAGGCTTGTGGGCAGTGACCTTYTTTGCTAAAAAAAAAACCTTTCGGGAGTGGCCTCTGTAAAATAAGAATGGGGGTTCATGCTTTAAAAAGCCAATTTCCCTGTAATACAAACTCTTCACAGTATTTGACATAGATTTCCAACTTCAGAAAAGTTATTGTTGTTTTTAACGTATTTGGGCAAGCTTCCAAGATTTTGCTGTCAATGACATCTAATGAGCACGACAAGAGTTGGTGGGAAATCCTGCTCTCCAGCTGTTTCTTAAATGTATATTTTAAAAGGAGATAAAAACACTTTTTGCAATTAAAAATAGAAAATAAAGTTGGGCAAATCATTAAGAGAATAAATAGGGTGTTTAAGATCTAGAATAACTTCAGGGTAGAATATGCTTCAATAAGTGAAAAATGGAACACAACTAACACTTGAACCTCAAATGGCTTTGTGATCTATTAACAGCTGCACTGGCCAAGGATGAACAGACTAGGTGGTAGAACACAGATGCTGACAAATCAACCTATCCTCCCAAATAGCCCAACAGGGAAAGGTTAGAGTCAAAATGTTTTCAGTATTAATGGAAAGAAAGGCATATCTAAACTTCCTAAGGCCAACACTACTGGAATTTAAGGAATGTGTTTCCCACTGTACGAAGCTGGAGTATGACTGAAATTAAATCAATAACTCTTATATATCTGAGGTGTCACTATACTAAACAAACACACACAGTACAACATGTGGCCTTTATTCATAACATTGCTGTAACCCACCATGTGAGGCTCCCATAGTCAGTGAACCACAAAGTTCCCAGCTGTGTGACTTCCCTCCAGTGTCAAATTGCAGCTCTATTAAATCATCCGGGTTCATTAGCAAATTAGAAAGACACATCTCATTCCCTAAGTGCATAATTTTATCACCAAAGCTAATAATACTGATGGCACTGATTGTCTCTTAACTCTCTTCATTTGCCACTGTTCAACAAATACATAATGAGTGAAGAAAGATCATTGTGACGCTCTTGATAACTACTTGCAAAGTAATGGTTCAGGAAAGGGAAAGGGGTACATTAGAACCCCCTAATCAGAAAAAAAAGAATTATTGTTTTAAAGGCATAAACAATAAGATCCTTCATATAGCACAGGAATCTTCACACTGCAGCTCTCTAACTCAGTGGTTCTCAACCTGGGGTCCCCAGATGTTTTTGGCCGACAATTCCCAGAAATCCCAGCCAGTTTACCAGCTGTTAGGATTTCTGTGAGTTGAAGGCCAAAAACATCTGGGGACCCCAGGTTGAGAACCACTGCTCTAACTGTTTGAGCCTCCAACACCCAGAAGCCCTAGCCAGTTTGTTCAATGATCAGGAATGCTGGGAGCTGGAGGCCCAAACAGCTGGAGGGCTGTAGTGTGAGAATGCCAATGCCTGATATAGCAGGTCCTCTCACTTATGTCCACTGCAAACATGCACTGATATAAAATTTTATCACAGAGACAGAGGCAAGAGAAATCCTGAAAGTTGTTTTCAACTCCTAGCAAATGTTCAAAGAAATAAGAGACAGTTGAAATTCATAACATCATAATTTTATTTTTTATCTGCCTCTCCTCTCATAGCTTGTGGCAGGTTACAACATAGCTAAAACACATAAACTTCAGAAACCATTATACAAAATACACATATTAAAATGTATTTCTACAAATACATATTTTAAAATACATAGAACATAGATTAGAATGTAGTGAACACAAGATGTGAATTTAAAATTCATGATTAAAACTTTCTGGGTAGGCCTGCCGGAAAAGATATGCAGGGCTGTCAAATAAGGAAATAGTTACATTACTATTCTACCTAAAAATCACATAAAATTATTGATTTCAGCTTTGTCTTTCTCAGTAAAATTAATATATTGCCCACCTCCATGAATTACATGATGCTTGTTTCATGAAGGGCCATACCCCAAAATGCAGGAATTTTTGGCAGCTCATTCAACCTATATAAAAGGAAACATTTTCAAGCATCAAATAGGGTTGGTGGGAACGAGAGAGAGGGCCTTTCTGCCAGGGCATGATCTAACACACTATTTTAATCCAGGGAGGAACCGGATCAGCTCCATGGTCAGTGTATGATGCACAGAGCTGAACCAGTGGTAACACAGTCTTGACCCATGTTACCTGAAGTTGCTGGAAAATCCAAAGGTTTCCAAGAGCTCCAGATTATCCGGCAACTTCAAAATCATCTAATCAACTGTGACACCTCATCAACTGTGCTGCTTCCCATTCCAGTTGATTAGATGCCATCATGCTTTCTTTACACTTAGATTGCTCCAGTAAACACGGAAATGAAGAAGACTCTCTTCAACTGTCATCTAATCCAGATTATCAAATCAGATAATCCACATTATCTGCGGGCGGTTCCTTTATCCCAAAAGCAACCATGTTAAAAAAATGCAGAAGTTTTTGGTGGGCTTTCTGCACCCATCCCAGAAAACATACGCTTTCTGGGGTGGGTTGTCCACCCATTCTCTTGGAACTAGCTCAAGAGAACGTGGAGAGACCCTACTCCCCTCCCCGCAAGCACCCAGACCCCTTAGAAAACTAAGAAAAAAGTATATGGTCTCCATTAAAGGCCCCGGTGAGCTCTCCCAGCACTTAGAAAAGACATGTCAGGAGAGGGGGGGGCGATTTTCCTCCACCACCACCCTCCCCCCGTTCTCCTGTCATGTCTTTTTTACATGCCGGGAGAGCTCACCGGGGCTTCTAATGGAGACCACATAAGTTTTTATTAATTTTCTAAGGGGTCTGGGGGCTTGGGGGGAGGGAGCTGGGTATTCCCACAGTTTACCGGGCTTATTTATTATTATTATTATTATTATTATTATTATTATTAACTTTATTTGTACCCCGCTAGCATCTCCCGAAGGACTCGATGCGGCTTACACAGGCCGAAGCCTCAGAAACACAATACAGTAAAAACATAACGCAACAATAGTAAACAAAGCAAATCAAATAGTTAAGCAAAATAACAAACAACAGTAACAATACATCAAGACACTTTAAAACTGGGCCGGCCAGCGCAATGGGGTACAGGGTTAAAAGTGCTGGAGTGGCAGGAGGAACATAGGATTAAAAATAGTGCGGTGTGCAGTAATATTAATTATACTAAAGTGCTTCTAGGACTTGGGATGGGGAATTCCTAATCTGAGAAGGCACATCGGAACAGCCAAGTTTTTAGGTTCTTTCTGAAAGCTGCTAAAGTAGGGGCCTGTCGAAGATCTTTTGGAAGGGCATTCCAAAGTCGGGGGCAGCCACAGAAAAGGCCCTGTCCCGTGTCCCCACCAAGCGCGCTTGCGACGTGGGTGGGATCACGAGCAGGGCCTCCCCAGATGACCGGAGCGAGCGTGTGGGTTCGTAGATGGAGATGCGGTCACGCAGGTAGGGTGGTCCCAAACCTGGTAAACTGTTGGAATACTGCCTGGACTGCAGTATTCTGCAGTCCAGACCCGGAAATAGTGCATTTATCCCGTACCTTCCAAGATGATGAGGAATAAATGCACTATCCAATTAATTCTCTACAAATCAGGGTTTTCCTAGTGTGTAGCGAATTAATGCAGGATTGTCCAGAACGTTGTGTGGCCAGTACCTCCTTTATTGCGGGAGTTCCCACAATGAAGGGCCTGTCTGGACAGGGACCTGTTTTGAACTGGATTATATGAGTCTACATTGCCATATAATCAAGTTCAAAGATAACCTGGATTTTATATGGCTGTTTAGAAGGGGCCTTTGGTGTGTTGTATACTAGAGCCCAGCAAATGATTTTTTAAAGTTCAGTTACTTTTGAACAATGAAAAAGAAAATAGATACTGTTATTAAAATGATAAACTTCTAATTATAATAGTAAACAATTATTTTTAAAGTGGAATTTTGAGTTCTAATCCAGGATCAATGACAAGCATTTCCTTATAGGAATGAAGAATTTTCTGGGTGACACATGGAAGAGCAGTTACGAGCACATGCCGTGCTCAGATAGACTGAGGCTCCCTCTACACTACCATATAAAATCCAGACTTCAATGGAAAAAGTTAATGTATGGTAGATTGTATTGAATATTATGTGTCTGCTGTAAAACAAACAAACATATAACAAATGCATTGCATAATAATAAAATAAATAAAAATACTTTTAAAAAATCCAGATTATCTGCTTTGAACTGGATGATATGGCAGTGTAGAATCATATAATCCAGTTCAAACCAGATTATTTGGATTATATGGTAGAGTAGAAAGGGTCTCAAAGGTGCTATAAGTACCTTTGCATACTGAACAAAACTAATAAATTATGCAGAAGTTCCCTATTTTCGGGTAATAGTAAGATCTGTGTTGGGCAAGTCAGAATGATGATCCAATAAAGAGATATTGAAGACTGCTATAGACTACAGGTTGAAAGAGTAATAAATGAGGTGTACACTGCTACATTATCAAAACAATTCATGGTTATTTGGAAGCACAAAATGAGCACAATATTTGCCACTTTCCACTATTTTCAGCTGAACATCCACAAAATAAAATCCTAGACAGTTTTGGTCTGTAGCTATTCATTCTTTCTCAGACCTTCACAAGATTGGAGTGAGTTCCAAGAAGCTGTAGTAACAGAACCAAATGACCATGAGGAAGGGCTCCTTGCAAGCAGGACAACCCATTACCACTGTTTGGTCACAATAAACCTCCCTGCTTCTGTTGGAACAAATTACCCCATGTAACACAAATTTTGTTCCTGGGTTATAAATGTTATTTCCTAATTGATTTTATTATAAAAACATAGAAAAGGATTATTAAACTGCAAAAACTTTGTTTTGCGGAACATTCTGCTGCACATAGTTTTTGCTATAGTTTTTCAATGAACATCTCAAAGTGTCTCAACTAGTTCAACATTGTGGAAGCTGCAATAATGACATTTTCAGAGTATAACAACTACTTTCAAAGCAAGTACTGCACAATTAAACAGGAAACAACACTTTCAAACCAAGAACAGAAAATATTTCAAATTTTGATGCATAGAGTTACAGTACAATCATCTCAAAGCTGTAAAGTCTGAACAGCCAGCATGTGAAAGCAAGAAACCAAAATCCATTCAGCTGGCAACTTTCCAAAAGATAAAAGCAAGCAATCAATGTTCCCACAGCTAGGATTCAATCAAAATGGACTGACCTGCAAAAACAGAAGCTTTGTGGGAACTCATAATCAGCAGAATGCAGTGCAGGTGCTTGATTTAAGCAACAACACAAATCCTGGAGAGAGAGAGAAAAGAAGGACAAAGAAACAAGAGAATCTACACCAACTAGGAATGGTCTTGATGTATAAAATAAACATCATTATCATATAGAAACTTAGACTGGATCTATGCTGCCCTATATCCCAGGATCTGATCCCAGATTATCTACTTCTTTCTGGCAATGTAGACTCATATAATCCAGTTCAAAGCAGATAATCTGGGATTGGATCCTGGGATATAGGACAGTGTAGATCCAGCCCGAGGGCCCTTCTAGGCAAGCCCAAAATGCAGAACCTATCATTTGTTTACCCATATTCAGGTAAACCCATATTAATCTGGGATTAATTTTGCACTTGGAAACGTCCGGACCTTATTTTAAAGCTCAAATTATTCCAGGTGTGGGTCCTATGGGGATTGATTCCCGAGACTGCTTCTGTGATCCCAGGTTTCAATCTCCACTGCGATTCTGGTTCTTTGGGCTCCAGGGTGGGAGAAATAGCTCTTGTCTGAGGTAGGTGTGAATGTTGCAATTGGCCACCTTGATTAGCATTTAATGACCTCACAGTCTCAAGGTATCACTTCTTACTGCTGGGGGAATCCTTTGTTGGAAGTAAGAAGCCAGACCTTGAAACTACTAGGCCATTAAATGCTAATCAAGGTGGCCAATTGCAACATTCACTCCTATCTCAAACAGACAAGAGTTCTTTCTCCCATCCTGGACATTCCACAGATATATAAACCCAATTTTCCTAGTTTGCAACAGACCTCACAACCTCTGAAGATGCCTGCCATTGATGCGGGTGAAACATCAGGAGAGAATGCTTCTAGAACATGGCCATACTGCCCGAAAAACCTACAACAACCCAGTGATTACTCTTCAAAGAGGTATATTTTATATAACAAAACAGTTACCAATTATCTCTTACCTTCTTTCCTTCCTTCTTTTCTTTCCTTCTTTCTTTCTTTCCTTCTTTCCTTCCTTCCTTCCTTCTTTCCTTCCTTCCTTCTTTCTTTTCTTCGCTCTTTCTTTCCTTCTTTCTTTCTTTCTTTCTTTCCTTTCCTTTCCTTTCCTTTCCTTCTTCACCTTCAAAACCCTAACTTAAAATGGCTGCTTTCTTCTTCTCTCTGCCTCTGGCTCCGCCCTTCTCCAGCTACTGAGCTTTTTCCTCCAATTTCATCAGCCAAACAGATTGCACTTCTACACCAACTCTTCACACACCAACCCTTTAAGGTAGGCCACTCCATTACAGCGTGCCTTATATAAAATAGGAAAATATTTTCAAGCCATGGGCGATTGAATCGCTGAGTACAGAATCAGTGCATATAGAGAGCCAATTGTACTTACAGTTCCAACTGTGAGAACTTTTCAATTTTCTTTTTGGAGAATTTACTAATGCTTTGCATTTTGCTTTAATTAGGATAGAGAGAATGTCAGGTAGAAGTTATGTTTTTGGACTTTGCTTCCCAGAATCCTTCAGCCAGCATGACCATACTGCCAATGGGTTTTGAAGCTATAATCTTCAAACTTTAATTTTAGAAGTTCTGCTGAAGACACAATGCTACGAGGGTTGAATGAAAAGTAATGCCTCAACCTTCATAATTCCTCAACAGATAGCATTACTGGTATGTGGCAGGTACTGGCTTGTTCAGTAGACTCTCCTCTACAGTTCCATTTTGGCGGAAAGCCTTAGCATTGAACAGTTGTGTCGTTAAAGTGCGAAGTATGGAACCCTGTGCAGACAGTCGGTCAGTGCAACTTAAGCAACGTGCAGTCATTGAATTCTTGACAGCAGAAGGTGTCACCGCAAAGGAGATTCATCAGAGAATGCAAGCTGTTTATGGTGGTTGTGTTGATGTGAGTACTGTGTGTTGTTGGGCAAGTAGGTTTAAAAATGTTGAGGTGACTCCTTCTGCTGACAAGAATTCAATGACTGAGTGTTGTCTTAAGTCGCGTTGACTGACCATCTAGGCAGGGTTCCATGCTTTGCACTTTAACAACACAACCGTTCAATGCTATGGCTTTCTATCAAAATGGAACTGTAGAGGAGAGTCTACTGAACAGGCCTGTACCTGCCGCATACCAGTATGCCAACTGTTGAGGAGTTACAAAGGTGGAGGCATTACTTTTTATTCAACTCTCGTAGTATTCATTGATCTGACTCGGTGCTGTTTTCTAAGGGCCCTTCCACACAGCCATATAACACGGAATATCCAGGTAATCCACAATATCTGCTTTTAACTGGATTATCTGAGTCCACACTACCATATAACCCAGTTCATTGTGGATTTTATACAGTTGTATGGAAGGGGGCTAAGAAAAGACCTCTGGCTTGCAGGAAACTGATGGTCTCTCATAACATTGATTGCATTCCTCCATTTTGCACTTGTTAGTACCAGGCAGTTTTGACCTGGAATATTATGGAACTAATGAGGTATAAGAACTGACTTGTCGATTTACTCCAAGAAATGACCTCCTGTAGGTCATGTGTGAAGAACATCAGTTGGAAAATGCAAAGGGTTACTCCCAGTGGAAGAGCCTTAGTTTCCTGCAGCTCATTCAGCATGTCATAACCAAGCAGAGTCACTAAAATAAACAGAAAGGGCAAACCCAAATCCCCAAGCATTCTTTGAGCAAGAGCCTGAAAGCACTCTAGAGAACTCCCCCATTACGTTTTATTGGGATGTGTCCTGGGCTACAACCTCTCCATGTTCCTGAGATTTACTAGGTATTTAACTGATCTGGGAATTCGGCTTATTTCTTGCTTGTGCACTTTACTGCTTAAAAATATAAAATACGTCTTGATAGGAGTGGAGCTAAACTGTTTCGTGGGTTGCTAAGCATCTCTTTTTCAGGTATGAGTAGTTGACTGATGAAAGCCATTATTTCTTGTTGCTTTCAGAAATTGTACTAAGAGGTCACATTACCTTTAGATGGGCTGGGGAGGTGTGTAATTGTCAAAATATTGTTAGGATGCCACTTGCAACAGTCAATGGTATGATGTGATTAAAGGTGTAGTCTAGTCTACCAACATCTGGTGCTCCACACATTCCTTCACCATTGAAGGATCTAACTTTGTGTGCAGTCAAAGAAGTAAAAAGAGTGAAAGCTATGTGTGTGCGTGTGTGAGAGAGATAATTTAAAAGTAACATGGTAGGAAATACAATATTTTGTGTTCCTTTAATATTATTTTGCCATGTTCATTCTAAGGCCAGGACAACTGGCAAGTTATGCTGAATTATCTTGCCCAATGATATCTTTTTCTGGGTTCTGGGCTGTATGGCCATGTTCCAGAAGCATTCCCTCTTGACACATCTATGGCAGGCATCCTCAGAGGTTGTGAGGTCTGCTGGAAACTAGGCAAGTGAGGATTATATATCTGTGGAATGTCAAGGTTGGGTGAAAGTCTGTTTGAGGTAAGTGTGAATGTTGCAATTGACCAGCTTGATTAGCATTGAATTGCCTTGCAGCTTCAAAGCCTGGCTGGTTGCTGCCTAGTGGAATCCTTTGTTGTGAGGTGTTAGCCGGCCCTGATTGTTTACTGTCTGGAAGTCCTCTGTTGCTGCTGCTGTTGTTGTTATGAATAATTTTATTAATATCACACATGGGTACTTTTCACTATATTAAAAACACTATATTAATTTCCATTCTTTTTTGAGTGTTATAATAATAATAATAATAATAATAATAATAATAATAATAATAATAATATAAATCTTTATTTATATACTGCTCCATCTCCCCGAGGGGACTTAGAGCAGTTCCCAGGTAACATCACAAAACATAAAAAGTAAAAACAACATAACCATAAGATTAACAAAACAAAATATAAGCATAAAAATTGTCGCCATAACACACATATATTAAAAAGTCATCCTGCTTGTGTTGCTCTTTATTTACTGTCCTGATTTTAGAGTTTTTTAAAATACTGGTTGCCAGATATTGTTCACTTTCATGCTTTGCTCCTTTCTGTTGAAATTGTCCACATGCTTGTGGATTTCAGTGGCTTCTCTCTGAAGCCTGACATGGTGGTTGTGAGAGTGGTCCAGCATTTCTGTGTTCTCAAATAATATGCTGTGTCCAGGTTGGTTCATCAGGTGCTCTACTATGGCTGACTTCTCCCGTTGAAGTAGTCTGCAGTGCCTTTCCTGTTCCTTGATTTGTGTTTGGACGCTGAGTTTGGTGGTCCCTATGTAGACTTGTCCACAGCTGCATAGTATACGGTAGACTTCTGCAGACGTAAGAGGATACTTTTTTCCTTCTACTTTTCCTTCCTTCCTTTTACACAAAACCCTCATGTGGTTGTGTGTGTGTGTGTGTGTGTAAGATTGTTGGGTTGTGCAGAAAATAGACATACCAAGAAAGCATACATTTTCATACTAAGAATGCATACATCTTCTGGAAATGGTAGCGTTTTGTTTTGGGGGGTTTTTTTTGCACAAAAGTAATGTATTTCATTAAAAATAAAGCCCACAGTTCTGCATAGAATAATTTCCTTCAAGACTGGGAAGTGCAAATTCCAGGTGGAAACTAAGCAGAATTATTCATTTCCTCTGCAGCAGGGAGAAAACTGGGAAATTATTTGTCCTCACTTGCAAGGAAGAGATAGTCAAATATTTACATCCACAGTTCAGTGTTTAGCCACTTCCTGAATCTATTTTGTCAGGAGATTCCCTGGATCCCAGGTGTGCATCATCAGAGACTTGAAGCTATTTATGCTTGTCCTTTGTAAAGAATCACCATACTCCCATTAAGACAACCTGGAGGGGATTCTAGGCAAGGGATAAAGTGGTTAGTAAGAACTCCAAGGTAAGGAGAGGTAATCTGCTGGGATTGAGTTTTGTCACATATCCTTAACAGGCATTTTTCTGATGACAAAAAAGCTACAAAAATGGCAGGAAAACACAGCAGGGTTACATTTGTCAGGAACCTCTCCTCTGCTGGGTGCTTGCATCATAAATGTTGCATTTGAATGCTCCCTTTGAGATCTCAATATTATTGTGCAGAATCCAAATTATATTGAGGGCATTGGCCCTAGTATATAAAAAATATTTTACATAGGGCTGACAGCTACATACAAGATTCCAGAAGATGCCTTATATGAAGTCCGACTTAGCCCTTTCTACACTGCCATATAAAATCCAGATTATCTGCTTTGATCATGTAAGCCGCACCGAGTCCCTTGGGGAGATGGTAGCGGGGTATAAATAAAGTATTATTATTATTATTATTATTATCATCATCTTAATTATATGGCAGTGCAGACTCATATATTCCAGTTCAAAGCAAATAATGTGGATTATCTGCGTTGATAATCCGGATTATATTGCAGTGTAGAAGGGGCTTCCAGGGTTTTGGGTAACAGCTTTTCCCCATTTCTATGTAGAGATGTCAAGAACATGTCCTAGGATCTTCCACAGCATCTAAAAAAGCCAATGGGATTTTGGGTTGCATCAAAAGGAACATTGTGTCTAGATCCAGGGAAGTCATGATACCTCTTTATTCTCCTTTTTTGGATACACCTCACCTGGAATATTGAGTCTAATTCTGAGCACTACAGTTTAAAAGAGACATTGATAGGCTGAAAGGTATCCAGAGGAGGGCAACCAAAATGTTCTGGAGACCATGCCCTATGAGGAGCAGCTGAAATATCTGGGGGTGTTTAGCCTGCAAAAGAGAAGGTTGAGAGGAGACATGATAGCCATGTATAATTATGTGAAATGATGTCATAAGGAAAGGAGATTCCACCTGAACATTAGGGAAAAAATCCTGATCATAAGAGCTGTTCAAAAGTGGAACTCACAGCCTTGGAGTGTGGTGGAAGTTCATTAATTTGGGACTTTTAAACAGGCTGGATAGCCATCTGTTAGCAGTACATTTATTGTGCTTTCCTTGCATGGCAGGTGGTTGGACTGGATGGCCCATGTGGTCTCTTCCAACTCTATTATTCTATAATTCCAAGTAAACAAGTGTCCTCCATCACTCAGTGGGAGTCCCTCCTCATTCTGACATGTCTGAGTAACTAATAGCATGACCTCCATAGTTTGAGAAACTACAAGTTCTGGTGTGAGAGAATTGGCCATCTGCAAGGACATTGACCAGGGGATGCCCGGATGTTTTGATGTTTTGCCATCCTTATGGGAGGCTTCTCTCATGTCCCCACATGGAAACCTGGAGTTGATAGAGGGAGCTCATCCGCGTTCTCCCCAGATTCAAACCTCCGACCTGTCAGTCTTGAGTCCTGCTGACACAGGAGTTTAACCCACTGCACCACCGGCATGTGGTTTTATGCTTTCCACTGTCTTATGGGGGAAGTGACAGGGCACGAATGTGTCTTGCTGCTATTCTGCCACCCTTCCCCCATGTGACAGGGGAAGTAGGGAGGTTGCACATACCTTCTGATTCAGAATGATTGCTGACAAAATGGGACGGGGGGGGGGACCTCATCAGTGTGATGAGGTCCTTAAACCCTTATCTTTTAATTTCTGGGTGCTGTGTGGATTGAGCCTGGGAATCGCGTTGCACAACTTCCAGGCCCAATCCACACAGCACCCACCCCCTCCTAAAACCCCTTAAAAACACCCAAAAGGAGAAAAAAACTTACCTGGCCACAATTTCCCTGCTGTCAGCCATCTCCTGATGCGTAGAAATTACATGCCAGGAGAAGGGGGGCAGGAGCAATTCTCCTCCTCCCATCTACTGGCGCATCATTTCTAGGCACCAGGAGTGGGCCAAAGCAAGGAAATGGCAGTCAGATAACTTATTTTCTCTTTCTTGAGTGTTTTTAAGGGGTTTGAGAGGGCATGCAGGTGTCTGGGTGTTGTTCTGGAAGGTTCCAGGAGGACATCTAGACACTCCTCACCAAAAGTGTGGGTTTTTCTAGCCGATGTGGAACAGAAGTCCGCCCTGACCCAGGTTTTTTAAACCCGGGTTGGAGCGGACTTTTCCCCTGTGTGGAACTGGCCTGGAACTCCGCCAGTGGTGTCCCCTCTCTTCATCTAAGCAGATAATCAACTCTAACTCGAAAGAGAAGGTTGGGAAGAGCCTGGATTAACTACATTTTATCTGTGTGTGATCAGACCTGCTAAAGCAGAAAGCATGAGTGATAATTTGCATAGTGCATGAAAGGGCTCTACCATTGCAAATGTATTTTGGGACGTGGGACCCTCAAGTAAATCATAATGATTTCACTTTAACATCCATGGCTGAATTCTAGGGAATCCTGGTTTTGTAGTCTGACATAGAATTTTAAATACTCCCTCTTAAGCTGCATATCTAAGGATTACATAAGATAGAAATATGGCCCTATAATTGTGAAGTATAAAAGGACCCTTGTACATTCTATTTTACTTCACAGTATTTAGAAAGACAGAATCAGAAACACATTCTAAGTGTGGCTGTGACTTCTTTCTATATGGAAATAGTTAAAAATATTCAAAAACAGTGACTTTGGCAGAGCGGTATTACAAATAATGAGACAAGTCAAAAGCAAATGGTTGGAGTGTTTCTGCCAAGCATGACAACCCCCTTATAGAATCATAGAATCATAGAATCAAAGAGTTGGAAGAGACCTCATGGGCCATCCAGTCCAACCCCCTGCCAAGAAGCAGGAATATTGCATTCAAATCACCCCTGACAGATGGCCATCCAGCCTCTGTTTAAAAGCTTCCAAGAAGGAGCCTCCACCACACTCCGGGGAAGAGAGTTCCACTGCTGAACGGCTCTCACAGTCAGGAAGTTCTTCCTCATGTTCAGATGGAATCTCCTCTCTTGTAGTTTGAAGCCATTGTTCTGCGTCCTAGTCTCCAAGGAAGCAGAAAACAAGCTTGCTCCCTCCTCCCTGTGGCTTCCTCTCACATATTTATACATGGCTATCATATCTCCTCTCACCCTTCTCTTCTTCAGGCTAAACATGCCCAGCTCCCTAAGCCGCTCCTCATAGGGCTTGTTCTCCAGACCCTTGATCATTTTAGTCGCCCTCCTCTGGACACATTCCAGCTTGTCAATATCTCTCTTGAATTGTGGTGCCCAGAATTGGACACAATATTCCAGATGTGGTCTAACCAAAGCAGAATAGAGGGGTAGCATTACTTCCTTAGATCTTATCCTAGGTTGGAATCCGGGAACAGGGGAATTCCGCTTTCCGAGCAACTGCTAGATATGAAATGCAAATCTGCAAAAATACACACACATACTTTACCAAGTTGGCATTTCTGACTAAATTTGACAAATCTCAAGTCTGCGAAGAAGTTTAGTCTCAATTTTCCAACAGAAGGTTTTCACTTTTCAATAAAACTGGAATGTGAATCATAGCACCTCAAGCTCTTCATCTATATTTTAGAATTTGATCTGTGATCTCCAAAGCATGTTTTTCTATCTTTAATGCACGCTCAACTGACCCAGCTTAAGCCAAGTTTTCCCCCTCATGATACAGAAATGGCTGCTGTCAGAAATAGAGGCAACTGTGAGAAATGTCTTTGTTGAACTATTTTAGTATGCAGTTCTCTCCTTTGAAAAGTACACATTTGCAGCATACTAGAACAGCTTCAGCTTCATTTTTAAAGAAAAGCCATACGCTAAAAATATGTTCAAAGACTAGTTTTCCCAGAAAAATTCGGAGATTGTTTTCCTTCATTTTCCTGTTCAGAAAAAAGCAATCACTTAAAAAATTTTCTCTGAATATTCTACACTGTGTATGTTTGGTTATGAATGTAACCAAATGTTTTTATGCTAAATGTGGGAAAATGTTTTGACTTATAAAGAAGCCCCCTTTTTTAAAAAAATGGCAAATGCTGTGAAATATTGAGAAGATATTTGCATATTATTTCAGTTTTAACAGTGCAAAAGAACTTGTGGCTCAACAGTCAAAGACTGCATGAAAATGTATCTTAAAGCAAATATATATAATTTTATATACTGTTTTTCAAAAACTACTTATACATTGCTAACAGAGGGAGACCAATGCAAACTACCTTTAAATTGTAAATGTATTATTATTATTATTATTATTATTATTATTATTATTATTATTTCTACCCCACTTTTCTCTAATTAAGAGACTCAAAATGCCTAATTGTAAATTTATTATTATTATTATTATTAGGTTCTTGTGGGTTTTTTCGGGCTATATGGCCATGTTCTAGAGGCATTTCTCCTGACGTTTCGCCTGCATCTATGGCAAGCATCCTCAGAGGTAGTGAGGTCTGTTGGAATTAGGAAAATGGGTTTATATATCTGTGGAATGACTGGGGTGGGGCAAAGAGCTCTTCTCTGCTGGAGCTGGGTATGAATGTTTCAACTGACCACCTTCATTAGCATTTGAAGGCCTGGCTGAGCCTGGGGGAATCTTTTGTTGAGAGGTGTTAAGATGTGCCTGGTTGTTTCCTCTCTGCTGTTTTGCTGTTTTCCACCTCAGTCATTCCACAGATATATAAACCCATTTTCCTAATTCCAACAGACCTCACTACCTCTGAGGATGCTTGCCATAGATGCAGGCGAAACATCAGGAGAAATGCCTCTAGAACATGGCCATATAGCCCAAAAAAACCCACAAGAACCTAGTGATTCCAGCCATGAAAGCCTTTGACAATACATTATTATTATTATTTCTACCCCACTTTTCTCTCTAATTAAGAGACTCAAAATACCTAACAGTAAAACCAGCAGAATAAAATTTAAAATGTAAAAAATATGCATTAAAATAGAATTAAACTTTAACAGTATTAGAAATAAACAGTTTAAACCCTCAAAACCGATTAAAACCTATCCATAGCTAAAACCACAGTGCCCCCTGATTTCATCTAAAACCTTTTGGTAGTGAATTCAAATTAAGATAGAATAAGTAAGGACTAAAGCAGAGGAAAGCAATTAGAAGGGGACTGAGAACTTCTGGAAGAAACAAGGAAAACCGTATTGTTGCTAATGTTTTCCATTATAAGCTATTTCTTCCGGTGTCTTCATAATAATAATAATAATAATAATAATAATAATAATAATAATAAAGCCCCCCCATTACCTACTATTTCTGTATGCTTTATTATTTTCTATTTATTTATAATAGATTCATTATTCTTCTCAAACCACTCCTATATTTTCTTTATTACATAATTTATCTGACTTGAGGATTTCTAGTTTTGCATTTATTATTAAATTTTAGTATTCCAACTTCCTTCATAAATTGATACCATACTTAAGTAATGACAGAGTTCCTGCCACTGCAAAGCATTTCATTAGCACCATGGACTACTTAAAGATCCTTTGCAAATGCCTCTCAGGGCTGGGTTGTCGTAGGTTTTTCGGGCTGTATGGCCATGTTCTAGAAGCATTCTCTCCTGATGTTTCACCTGCATCTGTGGCAGGCATCCTCAGAGGTTGTGAGGTCTGTTGGAAACTAGGAAAATTGAGTTTATATGTCTGTGGAAAGTCCAGGGTGGGAGAAAGAACTCTTGTCTGCTGGAGCTAGGTGTGAAAGTTGCAATTGGCCACCTTGATTAGCATTTGATGGCCTGACAGTTTTTAGGTGTAGCTTGTTACTGCCTGGGAAAACCCCTGAGAGATGATTGGGTGTTCTTGATTGTTTCTTGTCTGGAGTTCCCGTGTTTGAGTTTTGTTCTTTATTTACTGTTATAATTTTAGAGTTTTTTTAATACGGGTAGCCAGATTTTGTTCCTTTTCATGGTTTCTTCCTTTCTGTTGAAATTGTCCACATGCTTGTGGATTTCAATGGCTTCTTTATATAGCCTGACATTGTAGTTGTTAGAGATAATCTCAGGACCCTTCCACACAGTCATAACCAAGAATATCAAGGCTGAAAATCCTACAAGATCTGCTTTGAACTGGGTTGTCTGAATCTACTCTGCCATGCATTCCAGTTCAAAGCAGACAATGTGGGATTTTATACAGCTGTGTGGAAGGGCCTCAAAGGAAGCACTGGGAGTATGGTAGAAAAATGGCTCCATGCCAGCTGTGATGATGAGCTGGACTTCTGCTTCCCAGTAGTCCATGCCTTTTCCCTGGCTCATGGAGGAAAATCATCAGTCTTTTCAGGAGTTGTACCCCACATGCCCTAAGCCTTTTTGTACTCATTTTGCTTGTATGCAACCATCAGAACTTTGTTTAGGCAGTTTGGCATGGTTACAGACCCAAAAGAATAGTACAGGCAGTTCCCAAGTTACTAATAAGTTCTATATGTTTGTTCTTAAGTTGAATTTGTTTGTAAGTCAGAACAAGTACATTTTTAAGTGCAACTCCAGATATATGTGTATGTGCACATGCAAGCGTGTGTGTGTTTGGATAGCCTAGGGAAGGGTTAACACCCTTATGGTGTTTGTTTTGCTGTCCGTGCCCCTGTTCAGAACATTGGACCTCACTTTCTGTCCCTGCAATAATTGAATTTTGAAAAAAAAATACTTGTTGTGGAAACAAGGACTTTTGCTAAACCTTCAGTGGAGTGGAGACCTCTTTCAGGAGTGAATTTCCCTTTCTAGGGGAAGATTTCTTTCACTTCCTGTTGTCTCACTCCTGTTCTTAACTATGAGTCATTAGTAAGTCGGATGTTTGTAAATCAGGAACTGCCAGCATAGATCCATTTTGAGTAGAGGAAAGAATGCAAATCCAGAACTAGCCCAACATTTAGTTGCCTAAGGTAGAGGATAATGTGATGTGCAAACATGTTAAATCAAGGTATACAAGGCAGAAAATCCCACAAGTACCTCTTTTCCTGTCCCTGGCAATACAAATACAACAACCAAATGTTAAACATTTAACCACCTCCTTTTCATGAAACTCAAAATCAGCTGCCTAAGGTATGTGTTTTGCTCGGTCTCATGTGAAATGCATTATAAGCCATAGAACAATGCAAGAGTTCACTATAAGCATTCAAACCAAATCATTCCTGTCAACACAAGGCTAAAGGGCTTTTTTGCCATTCTTTTTCTCCTAATGTTCATGGATGAACCCAGCAGAATTCTTTGTCAATGCATTTCTTGCATGCGCTCATACTTAGGGTAATCAAATGGTTTATGATGGCTATTTTTACATTATTTTCCATTTCATTCTCTCCAGCATCTCTCATGCATTTGGTATTACAGCCTTGTCTAAGCTTTTTCACTATAAGTGCATGGCTCTCATTGTCTCCCTACTTTCCATTTTTATAGGTTAACCAGAATAAAACGTACATTACAACTGCTTAGTGCTCTTAGCACCTGAGAGTCGAGACCACAAGGTCAGCCCTTCTGATTGTCAGACATTTTCCTTTTCTTCCTTTTTTTTCCTTTTGTGGCTATACAGCGAATTCTTATGCAAAATCACATGCTGAAATGCTTCTATCTGACATAGATACATGAAAGTAAAGCAAAATGGATCTGCTCACTAAAAATGTAGTTTATTCTCTCCCCCTCCTTACAATTTAGTAATCCAAAAACAGTATGTGTGTTTGAGTTTTACGAACTTGTTAAGAAAAGCCTTGCAAATACTGGTTTGTTATCCGTAAACATTTAATTTTCATACCTACTTTATGTTCCTATATGTCCAGGATCATATAAATATTTCTTAGGCTAAAAGGGGTTGCAAGTAGAAAAGTCAAAGAAGCCCTCCTTTGGAGTATAACCTGGTTTTATATTCATTCCAGATTCACCAGATAACATGTCTTATAAAGTGGGTATTAAATTTGTCAAAGGTAGGAATGCCCACCATACCTCAGATCATAACCTTTAATAATTTTTAATGTTATCCATTCACTCATCCAAACAAGGGAATGGGACGACAATTATATTTTCAAGTCCAGTAAGATGATACTGCCACTTCTTTTCATTCTTTTCATACCAACATTGTTCAAAATTATTGTGGAACAAATTTGAATCCTTATTAATCAAGATAATTCTTAAATATTTCACTTTTTAATCATTTCAAAACGTGACAATTCTTCTAATTTTGTTACCTTTTGATGAAAACTTTAGTTTTTGTTTATTTATTTTAAAATCTGCACTACCATAGAGTAAAGGTAAAGGTTTCCATGGATTAAGTCTAGTTGAGTCCGAATCTGGGGGGAGGGTTTGCTCATCTCAATTTCTAAGCCGAAGAGCCAGCATTGTGCATAGACAAGGTCATGTGGCCAGCATGACTGCATGGAGTGCTTTTACCTTCCTGCTGAAGCAGTATCTATTGATCTACTCATATTTGCATGTTTTTGAACTGCTAGGTTGTCAAAAGCTGGGCTTAACAGCAGGAGCTCACTCCTCTCCCCAGATTCAAACCACCAACCTTTCAGTCAGCAAGTTCAGTAGCTTGCGGTTTTACTCACTGCGTCACCAGGGGACCTAGTACAGTTCCATATAAAGAAGTTCAAATCAGATAATCTGGATCAAGAAACTAGATTATATGGCAGTGTAGGTAGTATAGTTTCAAAAGGTTCCTCTAACACAGTGGTGCCCACCTTCCAGGTGTTTGGGACCTCAACTCCCAGAATCCCTGGCCAGCTTGTCCAATATGCCTGAATTTTGGGAGCTGAAGTCCAAAACGCCTGGGGGACCAAGGGTTGGATACCACTGATCTAATATAATAATTATGGGATTGATGAAAATGCTTAATTTGATTGATTCATTCCTTAATGTTATAATCTTAACTTTCTTGTCACTTCTTATTGCTCTCAAGAATGTTTCTAAAGTCAATATAAACAGTAACAAAGAAAGAGGGCATCTTTGTTTGGTGCCCTTTGAATTTTGCATATATTTGATAATTCACTGTTAAACAAAATCTTTAAATAATTGTGGCTGCAAATAGCTCTTATTCAGATAATAAAATTATGCCTGAAATTTGAGTTTTCTAAAACTGGAAAAAATAAATGTCTAATTTGAATTGTCAGAGGCTTTCTTGGTACCTAGGAAGATTAGTGTTGCATATTTTTCATAATGCTTGTCTAGAATTAAATTATGCCTTAATTGCCTGCAGTAGAAATCCAATTTGATTTTCATAAGTATAGACTTGATTCATTATTTCAATAGTTTAATAATGAAAGCAGCCTATGTACCCATCCACACTGTCCATTTAGGTCAGTGTGGCGATTGATCAGCCTGCGGGTAGCCACAAAATGCATGTGGGTTGATCCAGATTAACCTGAAGAAAGCCACTTAATGCAGCTGTACCTCAGGCTAATGTAACTCAGAGAAAAACCCCAATTCTGTACCAGGATTCAGGCTGTCCCCTAGAGTTAAGGCAGTTCAGGCACCCATAGCGAGTTCCTATGTAGAACTGGCTATGGGTGTCCCAACAGTCATCCCACACTCCTTGAACTCAGGTGGCCCAGGGACACAGGTCAGCTGTAGGCCTGGGTAACAACGGAAAAATTTGTTTCTAAAATCGATTCGTTTTTTGGGGTTTTTTGCGTTTCGATATTTAAAAGAATTCCGAAATTTTCCTTTAAAAAAATTCGATATTTACGAAATTTCGTAAATGGTAAAAAAATTACAAAACAATAACGAAACAATAACGAATCGATTCGTTAATGGCGGCCGCGATCGCGCAATACGCTAAAAAAACTTCTGAAGCTTCCCTCTCCCTCTGTTGTTGACTGTTGGTGTGATATTATAATTTTTTTTCACTAATTAAACAAAAAACAACTATAAAACTTGCCCCAGACATGCGGAAATAATAACGAAACGACCTCAAACCAATAACGAAACGAATACATAACGAAATACGGAGCATTTACGAAACGAATTGAAAAATTCGTTTCGTTTTTAAGTTGCTCCAGAATGGTTCGTTATCGCTTCGTTAACAAAAAAATAACGAATTTTTAACGAATTACGAATTAACGAAACGAAACCGCCCAGCCCTAGCTGTCCCCTTCTGCACTTCACTCAACATTGCCACTGACTTCAGTGAGGTGACAGAGTAGCTTACCGTATGCTTGGGATTTCTTCATCTTTCAATAGATAAAACAAATGAGGCATAAATGAAATTTTGCACAGCCCTAATCATTATCCCATTTTATATTGAGACTTGGCCCTTAACTAGGGCCCATAATATTCTTTTACTCTTTCTGAAAATAACTCAAAAATCTTGCTTCAGCATACAAGATCCTACATGACTTAAGTCCAGGCTATCAGACAGACAGAAGTTGGCATCTTGTTAGTAGCATATGCAAATATAGATGTGCCTATGCATCTTTTGTGTTGTTATAAATTCATCCAGGTAGGCTTAGAGCCATCAGAGATTAGTTCTTGGGGCTGTGGGTTAGAATCCCTAAGTATTCTGCCTTAATTGTTATGAATATTTAGGTCTGCCTCCACATAAAGCAATGTGATGAAAGAGAGGGTATATTAGGAGACCTTACATCCATCTATGAACAAAATCTCTCATTTGCTTGATCAGTTGATTGCATGATACCTTAAAATTTTGCAATATTCTCTTTATTATTTTGTCATTGCCTTCATGAAAATCGCACTGTCCACTGCGATTACTGTTGCTATTTTTGTTTTACTGCTGCTATTTTTGTTTTAATGAAACATATTCTGTGTTTTCCTGTTTTGTAAAAATGCACTTCCAAGTATGCAAAATTTGCAAGAACCTGGCTTAAAGTCCTGAGTGACTTTTCAACTTAAAAATAATTCCAGAGTCCATTTTCATAAATAAGAAATAATGATTGAATAAATACGGCATTACAATTATGAAATGTGGTTTTGACCTAGAACATTTGGGAAAGACATATACTATTGCATTCTGGTCTAAAGCCTTCAGTCCTGAATTTTTATTATACATTTTCCAAGATGGGAAGCTTGCCATGTATGTTTAAAACACTATTATATAGTTTTGGGAACTTGCCATATAATTATTTTTCCTATTACTTTTTTCTGTTGCAAAGAAAGACAGTTTCAAATACTATATTGCACATCACTGTTAATAATGCAACACTGAAATAACATCTTAAATGGTAGCTCATAGAAATCTTTGTTTAGCATACAGTTTCTAGCTATGTCAGGAATGTTTTCACTACTTTGAAAAGGTAAGAAAAGACATTGCTCTCCACTCTGAATACAGATTGATACATATCTTCCGGCTAAATGCAAAGTATTTTACAGAAATAAATATGCCCTTTTGAAGCAACAAATCAGCTGAAATTATGTCTCTGTGCTGTTAAAAAGGTGTGTGCTTATTTAAAAGTGAGGAAATGCCATACCCAAAGTACTTTGTTTATCAAAGAATATTCATCTAGTTTGGCTCACAGGGAATTCCATCTCCCACTGAAACAAAGGAGGCCTTCGGGCTGAATAATTATGAGTATTTTATTTATACAGTTTTATAGATGCAGCTGTCTGTCTACAGAGGGTTTTTAAAAAGTCTGTATTCTAACACAGATGGAATATTGCAAGCGATAATAACAAGAAATGAAAGAAATGGCAGAATATCAGGAGTCAGGGAGAGGGAAAGATGATTCACCCCAGATGTAAAATTTGCATGGGCACCTTAAAAACACTGCAGCATGTCAGTTTATATAAACTCCACTTGTCTTTGATGAAAGATGGCCTCCCAGTCCTTCAACATGTAATAAATTCCACAGGCTTCAACTGTGATTAAAAGTAAGTACATTTAGAGTTGGTGTCATGAATTCACCATTGACTTCCTATCTTAGTCTCCAAGCTTTATTTTATTGCATCCTTCTTGTCTTTGGTTGACCACTGTGTCCATCTTCCATATTCTACTTTTTATGAATCCTTTTGTAATGTCAAAACAGCACAATTCACATGGAAAGGGAGTATCGTTACAAGTGGAGAACCTTAATATTTCTAGACAAAGGGAGAATTTTATTATTTCAAAGATCCAATACCACTGTTGCACATCAATGTTGGGGTTGACACTTTTGAACCCATAAACACACCAATGTTCTTTATAAGCAAAGCGGTTTATTGAAGATTAATATAGCAATAGCCMAAAAAGGTAAAAAGCATTCAAACAAGTAATAAGGAAATGTCCACAAAATAGTCAGTTGAGCAATGTAATAGAATCCAGTTGAAATCCAAGTAAGAAAACAGAAAAGTTCCCAAGTCCAATAAACAAGTCCRCAGGAGTAAAGTCTTTCAGTTYTAGAATGTTGTAAAGACCCAAGTCCCTTGAAGAAACAGAATCAAACTTGAACCAATAAATCCAAATCCAGGAGCTTGAAACCAAGACAAACAGCTTACAAAAATTTCAGCATGAACATGAATTCAGAGCTGGAGTATATAAGAATATTAGCATGAACAGGAAGGCATGGATCTCAGGCATGAAGCAAAGATATGGTTGTATATGGAAACCAAACATTGGACTCACTGAAGACTCTAGATTCACAGGCCCTATATTTATTCAGAAAGCCATAGCAAAAGCATTCCATTTCCCTTGGGAAACCTCTCCCTGCCCCCCCCCCCTTTTTCTCTCAGTCTTGCAGAGCACCTCCTCCCTAACTCCAGATGGTGATCCTGATAAATCTGGCCTTTTTGGTCAAAGATTGCCTCCCTCGGTTTGCCAATTAGTACATTCCTTTCGCTATCACTATCTAGCCTTGACTGTTCAACCTCTGTCTCTTTCTCTACCTGCATTGAGGCATCTTTGCCTTGTGAACCAACCATCCCAGAATCCTCAGGTTCACTCTGGCTAACTGTATGCTCTCGACCATCATCTCCATTTACAAACCCCTGAGAGTCAACAGAAACCTGATCATTTAATTCAGACATTGGAACCTCTGCAGGCTCATGACCATTCCCCTTTGAAGCCTGAGGCAAAGAGACAATCACAGGCTGATCTCCTACAACCACATACTTGCATGGAGCTGGCTTTAAGGAGCACACAGCTCTCTTTTGCAACAATTCCACCAGCTGCTGATCCATTTCTGAGAACTATTCAAAGTGCTGGTTATGACCTACAGATCCCTACACAGAGCAGACCCATCTAAAGGACTATCACTCCTGATGAATTGTCTGCATCTTGAAATCTACTGTCCTGTCACCCTCATGGGTGTAGCAGGTAGGAATACAGGAGAAAGGTGTCCCAGTACTTCCAGTGAAACTATTGTACTTGGATGTTAAGAGTGAGAAGCTAGTCAGTTGAGGGAAATGATAGCAAATGATTAATTCATTATTGCTAAGCTTACATCTACACTACTATGACTCAATGTTATTGAGTCTTGGAAGCTGCAATTTGATGAGGCCCAGCACTCTTTAGCATGGAAGGTTAGAGACATTGTAAAACTGCAGCTGCCTGCATTTCTTAGCATTGATCCATGGCAGTTAAAACAGTATCAAACTGCAATGATTCCATCATGCAGATCCACCCTAATATACCTGAATGCCTAAGGATTCTAAGACAAACTTTTAAGAACTGGAGGCACATTCTGATTACATGGGCACATTTTAATATGCATTTTTATTAGATTTGCAGTCCAGGTTTATATTCTCAAGATGAAGCTTAATATTAAATCAAATGTAATTAGAAATACCCCCCCCCTACCACCACCACAAAATCAGTGACTAAATGATAATTAAATTAAATCACAAGTTTAAAAACACATCCGTATGGAAAATGCAGCACCAAGTTAGAAAAATACACCTTCTTCAAAGGAACCAGTCAGTTACTAAAGTCTAGAGGAAACATTTTTGAAAAAACATTTTCCTCCAGTGGAAGGTAAACAAGGATGGAACCAACTTACCATAATAATAATAATCATCATCATCATCATCATCATCATCATCATCATCTTTATTTATAACCAGCCTCCATCTCCCCAAAGGGGACTCGGGGCAGCTAACTTGAGGCCAAGCCCAAAATAATACAACATAATTAGACACAAAATAACAGAAAAATACATCATAACAAAATATATAAAATAACAAATAAAATAAACAATATAATATCTATATAAATAAAAATGTAATGTTCATTTGTGGGATTAACATAACTCAAAAACACCTGGGCGAATTGACACCAAATTTGGCCACAAGACACTTACTAACCCAAGGAGTGACCATCACTCAAAAAATTTGATTTTGTCATTTGGGGGTTATAGTTACTGGGAATTACAGTTCACCTCCAATCAACGAGAATTATGACCCCCATGAACTGTTTACCCGCAAGCATAGAGAAATTACATATATTAGAAACCAACACTTTCTCATTATTTTATTTTCTAGATCACCAGACTGGGCCACAGCAACACGTAGAAGGGGACAGCTAGTGACATCATAAAATCAAACACAGAGGGCAGGCCAGATGTATGAGATAAAATATTAAAAGCTTAAAACCCTGGGTGAGTTAGGGATAAAAGTGCATTTGTGAGAGAGGAGCTCGAGAGGGAGGAGCAATGGAGTTTGGCCTTTTTAAGGAACAGGAGAAGGTACTTTATCAGGGGGACAACTGTAGATGGAAATAGACAAATGGGTTGCGTGGTCACTCTCTGAAGGCACATCAGAAGAGCCAAGTTTTTAAAGCCTTCTTAAAGGCTGCTAGGTTAGGGGCTTGCCTGCTCTCCCTGGGTAATGAGTTCCAAAGGCAGGGGGCCACAGCAGAGAGGGCCCTCTCCCTGATACCCACAAGTCGAGCTTGAGATAATGCAAAGGGCAAGAGGAGGGCCTCTCCATCCCTTCTCCAATATGGAAGCAGCCACCAAAAAGGTCTTCTTATGGTGGCAGAATCAAGACAAGCTAAGACCATCCGATTCAATGAAAACTGACAAAAAAGAAGCTGGATTTAAAGATGATGCACTAAAGATACAGTTGAAATCTCAGACATGCTTCATCTTTGTTTTGGATGTATGATATAATTTATTTTTCAATAATTCAGGTGTATAAGCATTTCTCACAGCACAGGAATAACAATTTTACTCTACTTTTAATTTTTACTCTTCTCATTGTTATATTTGCTAGAACTGCCAGTTTTTATCAGATTACACTCCGGTGACTTCAACAACTCAAGAGGAATCAACAATTCTGCAACTACAACCTTTCACAAATAAAATCTGTTAAAGATGAGAGATGCAATTCTTCATCATGTTTCTTCACTGAGGTAGCAATGCACAATTTTCTTCATGCTGTGAGCCTTCAGGAACTACACATTTTCCAAAGACTATTTAGGACTTATTTTGTGTAAAATATGCACAGAAAATATGCACAAAACCAGCATTTTCTTCATAGAAAATAGCATTTCATAGAATCCTAGAACTGGAAGAAACTATAAGGGCCATCTAGTTCAACTCTCAGTTATGCAGGAGCCACACATTTTTCAAAGAGTATTTTCAATTTAGAATTCATTCTGTGTAAAATATGCACAGAAAATATGCACAGAAAACAACATTTCACAGCATTGCATAGAATCCTAGAACCAGATTTCTACAAGGACTATCCAGTCCAACTCTCTGTTTAAAAGCCTTCAGAGAAGGAGAGTCCAACACACTCTTGAGGCAGTATATTCCATTGTCATATAGCTCTTACAATTAAGAGATTCTTTCATGATGTTTTAAGTGGAATCCCTTATACTGTTGTTTGAACGTGTTGCTTCATGTCCTGGTTTCTAGAGTAACATTAAACAAGTTTTCACCATCTTCAATATGTCATCCTTTCAAATATTTAAACATCACTATCATGTCTTCTCTCAATTTTATTTTCTCCAAGCTAAACATACCCAGCTGCTTTAGCCATTTCTCATAGGGCTTGGCTTCCAAACCCTTGATCATTTTGGTCACCCTTCTCTGAACACATTCCAGCCTGTCAATCCTCGAACTGTGGTGCCCAAAACTGGAAGTAGTATTTCAGGTGAGGTCTGACTAATGTGGAATAATGTGGGACTATGACTTCTCTTGATCTAGACACTATATTTCTGTTGATGAGACAGAATCACATTAACTTTTAAAACTACCACATCACATCATGACTTATGTTCAGGTTGTTATCTAATGAAAAATCCTAGATCTCTTTCACATGTACTGCTGTGAAGCTGAGTGACATATTTGCCTTTCTTTTTTCCTATCAAGTGTAATATCTTCCATTTCTCTTTGCTGAAATTCATTTTGTTGGGTTTGACCCACCTCTCTAACCTGTTAAGATCATTTTGAATTCTGATCTTGTCCTCTGAAATATCACTCCTAATTTGATGTCATCTGAAAATACCAAATTTCAACGCAGACATATTATTTCATGTAGAGAAAATGCTGTTTTATATACAAATCAAACATTGCAATTTTATGCAGAATAAATCCCCAAATACAGCATTTTCTGCTGCGGATATATTTCAAGCTGTTTTCTGTTAATAATAACCATGTGTGAATTTTGCACAGAATAAGTCTCAAACTATGAAGATCCTCAGTAGTCAATGATTCTTCTAATTAGAGTTTCTCAAAACTTGAAAAGCTTTGATTTAGGTCACTTTTTAAAACTTTTTCAAATATCCTTTCAATCCCTTGAAAAGACATAATGGGTAGGAAACAATGGCTTGCTTCTTCTAAATGACTGTGATAAATGGACCCATGGATTTGCCTTGCATTGTGGTGAATCCATGGGCTCCCCTGCATCGCATGACCTTTGCCCTCATTCCATGGGGGGGAAGCATCACTATCCAGCTTCCTCCCATGGCTAGTAAGGCAATATGGAAAGTGTTGCTGTGACAGCAGCATACGCCTCTTACTCTCTCCTTTCTGAATGGGGCCCTACTGGAAGTACACAGTCATCATGTAATGGGCTCCTTCCTGAAAGGGAAGAACAAGTAGCATATGATGGGCCAAGTAGCCTGTCCGATGAGGCTTCTTAGCTTCTAAGAGCACAGGAACTTTAGTTGAAAAAACATGTGATAAAAACCACAAAATGTGACTAATGCCTATGAAGAACTTTGTCAAGTAGTGGGCTTTCCACTTATTGCATACTGCTGAACCATGGTTGGAGCTCTAACTATATTACATCTTTATACTGGAGCATATTTCTCCAGTTCACTTGGTTGCTATTTTGGTATTTTATGACTGCTTGAGCATTCTCTCATGCTTCCTTCTTGACCTCTATTAAATTTAGTGACAACTTTCTAGCAGAAGTGCAGGGCCTTTCTGTTAACCCACCTTGTCGGCTGAGGCTAGAAGTCCTTACATTTGCAGAGCTACAGCATCAAACCTTTCACCTTTGCAGGAAGGAAGATGGGGAGGGGGGCTGTTGTTTGGATCAACTGACCTTTTCTAACAGTGTGGTGCTTGTATGTTTGGATTTTGCTAGAGATATCATAGGTAGAAAATATATTTCTTTAAAGAAAACACTGGAGATCCAGATAGTATGTCTTCACAGCTTTCTATCCCTTGATTCTAATAAATTAAATGAAAAAGGCAGATAGAGAAGGACAGGAATGTCTGTTTCAGGTCATGCTATGGGTTTATCTCACCCAAATTCCAGTCCTAAATAGTTCAGAAGAAGTGCACAGCTGGGAGATTGCAAAGTAATTCATCTTCAATTTGTCACTTGACATGTTTCGGGCACCTTGAAATTTTCATGTAAATTTCTCAGCTAACAACTAGCCATCCATGAAGAACTTTGAGACGCCAAAATGTGCTTTTATTGCTGTTTCAAAACTTTTCTACACTGAGTCAGTTACTTTTTCATTGATGTATTTTAGGATTTTTTTTTCTTAAGCACCTCAAGTCTTTAGGAATTTCCACTTCTACTATGGGAATTACCATTTCCATATTTTAGGGGCACTGGTAGGTCTCTCGCAGCCATTTAAATTTCCCAAGATATTTCACAATATGTAATGTCACTGCTGGTGATTTCAGAATTTAAAATGCTCACCTAATAGTAGCACTTCCAAATAAATATACAGTTGGGGACATTGGACAGATGCTGGCTGTATTGAACCCAGGTAGAGTTGTGGGATATCTTTAGCTCCCCAACAATATTAGATATGTCTTCCCTGAGTTAATAATCTGGATTTTTCTATGCTTAAATTTGTAAGCTTTAAATATCAGCTCTTTTAAAATGAAATGCAGGTGAGCAGGAAGAGAACTGAATTTGTCAAGAGCAACATTTGATATTTGTATATTTTATGCATTGTAGGAAAACTAATGTATTAGTAATGTATTGTGGACAACTAAGCTATTGCTTAGGGACAGTGCAATAAGGTTGGTTTAACTGGTAGGGGCCCATTTTGATTAGGTGAGATAAAATATTAACCACAGAAAACTATGTGCAAAATTTGTTTCTGCTTAATGCTATCTCAATTCCGGTTGTTATGGTGATACAGAATAAAAAAAGAAAATATTAAAGATGATCTTTCTTTCCCACAATCAGGGGTAGCTTTTATTTTTAATTTTGTTGAATTCATTGTACAATTCTTTCAATAACTCAGAGATGCCTGCATTGTCACGAAAATATTATAGCAGATTTGAGAAGTGTGAATTTAATAATGATATGTGCGAATAATGGAAGGATGTATGTATGTATGTATTTTGGAAACACCAGAATAATATTAAAGCCTACAATGACTATCTGCTTGCTGGACTTGCTAATAAGAACGGGGACAGTGATAACAGAAATGTTTGCAACATTCCTTATGTCAAGAAAGAAGTCAACACAAGCCTTGTGTTTGTCAACACCAATCAAGAAGAGTCAACATCTGACCAGGAAACTGAGATGGAGACACGTCTATCATTCATTTACAACTTTGGGACTACATCAGCAGAATATTCCTATAAAGACTCAGTCTAATAATGCTCAAATTGTGGCAGTCCTGAGGAGTCTGTCCACTCACTATGCTCTGCTCCATGGGAAGGAGAGAGATAGTGTACCTATGAATAGCTGCAGATTTGCACGGGAGCGGTCTGGTCACTTTGAGGCTTCTTTCTCAAGGGAAGAGGAAGAAGTGTGCTTTTGGAGTCTTAGATTTTGTGCAGGGAGTCAGGTTCTGCTGTATGGAAAACAGAGATCTGGTCCTTAGCATTGTTTTTAGGGAAAGGATGCATTTTGGTGTTTTGAAGTTATGAAGTTATAGAAGTTTTGGAACTATACATTGGCAGGCTGCAGGAAAGCGGGGACTGGCCTAACAAGTGCTTCTCCAAGGAGGGAGAAAAATGATACGGTAACATTTGAATTCCTGAGGGTGAATACATGTACATGTGGTGTGAATGTTGAGTGAAAATGTAATTCCCCTTAGTTTGTTTGTTAACCAGTGTAATTGTAAATCCAATGTAGTTGCATAGAATCTGTATGTCTGTATGCCCAGTGTCATTTTTTGTCTAAATATTTCCTGTAATCTGATATACCTTCTCACACTGGAAATTGCAATAAAAGAACCTATTATTCAAGGTCATTGATAAGTCATTCATGACAGCATTTCCTGATCAATGTGCATTATATTAAAATAATTTCAATGTTAATTTTTTTTATTCATGTTATTTTTTTAAAGAAAAATACTAAGCATTTTACCGTGTAACTGGTAAGAAAGTAGATGACTGACAGTATAAATCCTATACAGATCTATTCAGAATAGATGTGTTTAGGGATACCAGAGGGATATTTTTGCTGTTGCTGGGGAAACATTAAGAGGAGTGGTGGTTCTCAAAGAAAAGCTTCATGAGAACCACCACTCCTCTTAATTTCCCCCCAGCAACAGGAAGAGTATCCCTCTGGGCAAAAAACCAGAAAATCCCAACTAGATGCCCCCCCCCCCCCACGAGGTTCTTCTTCCAAGGGCAAACCAAGAATGGGCAACTTGGAAGTCCCTGAACAGACTCAGAAGTGGAGATGGCATATAGAAAGACAACCTTGCAAAATGCCACTACCTGAAGGAATCCTCCACCTTGTGTAACTGTGGAGTAGAACAAATAACTCCACTCCTGTATGCTTATCCACAATGCCCTACCTCATGCACAGAGGAAGAATTGTGTAAAGCTACAGACAATGTGGTTGCTGTTGCCCATTTTTGGTCAAAAAATATTTAGCCATGTGTTCTCTCTATTTTATCAGTTTTAATATTTATTTATTTATTTATGCAATGCTTTTGACATGAAATAAATAAGTCTCCATAATATCAACAAGGCATATGCCCATATAAATATATAGAGTTATATCTTTAAAATTTCTCAGTTGATATTCCTGGTGTTAATTTAACTTGGATTTTCTGAAACCCGAATATGGCACTAATTCTCCCTGTATATTACTTTCCATGATGAGGTTTTATTAACTTAGCAATGATATATAGAGTTATGCCAAAAATAACATAATAGCTTTGACATATGCTTGGGAAAGCATTTTTTTCCAATTTCTGCTCCAGAATATTGAGCAGCCTTTGAATTTGAGAATGAAAAGGCATTTCTTAAAGAAAAAGACAGCTTAGCAAGAACCTGTGAACATTAGTCTGAATGCAATATTAGTGCAGATGATCACAACAATAGGAAAGCTCAATTACTTTTCCCCTCATATCACAGGGCTTGGGTCCACTCTGTGCCAGCTGGCTGAAGCAGACCTGCAGTTTGAATATCATCGTGCTATTTATGTGTCTATTTTTATTTAAAACATTTCTGACTGACTCTTCAACTGGAAAAGTTCTCATAGGGTTTTTCAGATCAAGTAAAAAAAAAAGATTTGACAGTCCCTGGCTTTAGGTTTTCAGTCCCTGCCTTAGGGCACTTTCCCACGACACAATTTTAACACAATTATATATTTTTACTGAATCCTATGGAATCCCAAGAGGTGGAAATTTGGAGGATGCTCAAGCTCTTTGATTGAGAATTCTAAGTAGTCCTCCCTAAATTGCAAATTCTAAAATTCCATGATGGAAACATAGCAGTTAAAGTGGAATCAAAATGCAACAACTGTAGTGTGAAAGGGTGAGCACATGACACAAAAGAAAAGAGGAATGCTTTACACATTTAAGACAAAATATGTGAATATATGTGTGTGTAACTACTTCATCACACTAGAGAAAGAATCCACTTAAAATCTGGTTGCTGCCTCCTACAGAATTCTGGGGTTTGTAGTTTAGTGAGGCTGTTAAAGGCTCCTTCCTAAACTACAAACCCGAGAACTCTGCAGGAGGCAGCAACCGGATTTAAAGTGGATTCATTCTCTAGTATGATGATGTTATGAGTAAACACCTTATGTACGTTTAAAGTTTTTTTTTCATCAAAACATATTTGCAGTAAAATAGTTTGAAGACTTCAGAAATTAAAACAGAAAAAGTAACTTTTTTTATTTGCAATGCTTTGAGAACAGAATCTTAAAACAAAAATATAGAGTGCATCATTTGTCTTTCATCCTCATCTCCTTTATGGGTGCCATAGACTCTAGTGTTGATGAGAAAAACGGGTTGGTAACTGGTTTGTTCATTTCTGATTGGGCAAGCTCAGAGGAAATCTTACTGTCCTGGAACCACAGTTCTACCCATTTTCAATCCCAAAGCATGGACACAACAAAACACATTCCGGTATAGAAAAAAGCATGACATTTGCAAAGCTTATGGTGTATTTTGGAGATAAAACCAGGTGGGAAAATTTAAGTGTTGCCTAAAACAGCATTTCCCAACCTAAGGGTCGGGATCCTGGGGGGTGGGGGGGGGTGTCAGAGGTCACCAAAGACCGAACACAGTATTTTCTGTTGGTCATGGGGGTTCTGTGTGGGAAATTTGGCCCAATTCTATCATTGGTGGGGTTCAGAATGCTCTTAGATTGTAGGCGAACTACAAATCCCAGCAACTACAACTCCCAAATGTCAAGATCTATTTTCCCCAAACTCCACCAGTGTTCACATATGGTCATATTGAGTATTTATGCCAAGTTTGGTCCAAATCTATCATTGTTTGAGTCCACAGTGCTCTCTGGATGTAGGTGAACTACAACTCCAAAACTCAAAGTCAATGCCCACCAAACCCTTCCAGTATTTTCTGTTGCTCATGGGAGTTCTGTCTTCCAAGTTTGGTTCAATTCAATTGTTAGTGGAGTTCAAAATGCTCTTTGACTGTAGGTGAACTACAACAACTACAATTCCCAAATGACAAAATCAATCCCCCCCCCCCCCCCCACCTTACCAGTATTCAAATTTTGGCGTATCGGGTATTTGTGCCAAATTTAGTCCAGTGACTGAACATACATCCTGCATATCAAATATTTACATTATGATTCATAACAGTAGCAAAATTACAGTTATGAAGCAGCAATGAAAATAATTTTATGGTTGGATGTCAACACAACATGAGGAACTGTATTAAGGGGTTGCAGCATTAGGAAAGTTGAGAACCACTGGTCTTAAAGTAGAAAAACCATTATCTGACTAAGAATGTGTATGCTGAGACACAGTGAGGCAAAAGCTTTTTTTCTCCAATGATTCCCAAAGACTGTAATTTACAGGGTTCTGGGAATAGGCTGGAAAACTGCCAATCAGGGTCCTCTGATTAGTTTGTGGATGAGACTGGAGATTAAGGCAGGAACCTGAATCTCATCTATAATTGGTGTCTAGCATTTTGTAAAGGTGGTGCCAATAATGCTACAGCCATGGTCCAAAATCATTGCAAAATTTCTTTTTAATTTTGGTAACTGTAACTAAAGTACAGTGGGACATCAGTATCCACTACAGTATGGTTCGAAGACATCCTGTGGATATTTTAAAACTGTGGATGCTCAAGTCCCATTATATACAATCTATATAAATAAAAATGTTCGTTTGTGGGATTAACAGAACGCAAAAACCACTGGATGAATTGACACCAAATTTGGACACAAGACACCTAACAACCCAATGTATGTCCTTCACTCAAAAAAAATGATTTTGTCATTTGGGAGTTGTAGTTGCTGGGATTTATAGTTCACCTACAATCAAAGAGCATTCTGAAACTCCACCAACGATAGAATTGGGCCAAACTCCCCACAAGAACCCTTTTGACCAATTGAAAATACTGTGTTTTTATGGTCTTTGGTGACCCCTCAGACAAACCAGGCCATGAGCCGGCTTAGACACTGAAGGGCTGGGGGGGGGGGGCAGCGTTTTGCGGAGTTGTAGTCTCACCTAGAGCGAGCATTCTGTGGACTCAAACAATGATGGATCTGGACCAAATTTGGCATGAATACTCAATATGCCCAAATGTGAACACTGGTGGAGTTTGGGGAAAATAGAATTTGACATTTGGGAGTTGTAGTTGCTGGGATTTATAGTTCACCTACAATCACAGAGCATTCTGAACCCCACCAATGATAGAATTGGGCCAAACCACCCACACAGAACCTCCATGTGGGCCACAGCAACGCGTGGCAGGGGACGGCTAGTGGCATAATAAAATAGTGTTTCTTATATAAAATGGCAAAATCAAGGTTTTTTTGTTTTTGATTTTGTTTGCTTATTTATTGTTGCATTGTATTGTTGTCTGTTGTGTTTTTGTTAATGATGTACTTTGGGCTCAGCCTCTTGTGAGGTGCACCAAGTCCTGCGGGAGATGGTAGCGGGGTACAAATAAAGGTTTATTATTATTATTATTATTATTATTATTATTATTATTATTATTATTTGGATTTGTTTTTTAATATTTCCAAGCTGTTAGTGGCTGAACCCATAGTTACAGAATTGGAGAGATGTCTGTACCTGAAAGGAGGAAGAAACATGAAAAATAAAGCAAAAGAAGAATAAGTCTTGGTCAGCTGTAAGATGACATATACATTAAATCAAGGTTTCTTGGTCAGGTTCCTTCAAATGTTTTTTGTTTGTTTGTATTTATTGCAACTCCCACCATCTTTACACTTTGAAGATTCTAGACCAGAGTCTAGCAATGCCTGGTCTTTTGTGTCATTATAATGCCTCTCAGCATTTCTATTTATATGAAATGACCATCAAGTTAAAATTGCTAATTACAACATTACTATATTTTGTTTCTGTTATAGGAATAGCAACAATGTGGTAATCTTTAAACATTGATTCTCTATGGTACATTAAGTCTGTTCCTGGTTTGTCCTGATTGTTTTAACTAGCTCTGGACTTCATATTTTCTTAACAGTCTGGTTTTTTAAGGCCTGTTTTTGTGACTCAGTGTTTTAGAAGAAGAGGGAGAAATGATCAGAGTGCATCCATTATGCATGAGCCTTGAAAGAACCAAGAACACCACCAGTGAAATCAATTAGATGCATCACTTTTTTTCCTTGCTTGATAAAAAATGGCACTGCTTCAACCTTTGCAAAGAAAAAAGAAATTTTAAGTGGACTGTGTTGTCTTGCAAGTTGCAAACCTCTGTTTAATGCAGAACCATAAACTAACTGGAAGTCACTAATGCAGAACTAAATTATGAAATTCTATTTAAGTGCCAATGCCATAGAAACTATTGTCTTGGTGTTGTTGCAATTTATCAATGGTTTGGTTGAAAATACTGGTATCTCTCCAGTATGAAAGTTACATTGGTGATCTGGTATTATTGTATGAAAGGTGTTAGCCCTTTTTAAGATATCTGGC